>JAGFPH010002763.1:111568-127694 GCA_018207615.1 Philaenus spumarius
AAAACTGTATAACTCCGCCATTTTGAAACGGATCGAAAAACAAAAAAAGTACCTTTTGAAGAATCGCACTAAGGCCCTTTGACCAAAAAATCAGAAATTTTGAAGCATTTTTACTACCCCTTAAAAATCCGGGAATAAAACATATATATATATATATATATAAAGTAATGATTTTTGGGTATAGTCTCCAAATGGTCTGAAACGGATAGAAACCAAATTTTAGCCTTCTCCGACCAACCGTTTTCAAGTTGGGTCGAGTGTAATAGCTCTTATTTTCTTCGAAAATTCGGCTAATGACACTTCACTTGGCCCTTGCATATGGCCAAAGTAGGTACAAAGTCCACTAACAGTTTCTAATTTATTGAAGTAATATTTTTTCGTTTTAGAAAACTATCTGGGTTTGTAATTGTATGTATTTCATAACATATAGCAAAAATAAATGTATTTTTATTTGTTTTGAGACTTAGATACTATAAAAACAAGGCCATTATGCATTTTTTTTTTTAAGTTTCCAGCTAATAAATTATGTTTTTTTACTGAGAAAACAAAGATATTTGCTTGATTTAAAATGTTTTTTAAGGGTGTGCAATACCAGGATGGAACAGTCCCATAGAGTCCCCTTCAACATAATTTATAATTCATCGAGAGTTTTGAAGATAATCTTTTGTAATTCGCATGGAATTGTCATGAAAATCTAAATTATAATTCGTAGGTCACCCAAAATTTAAATTATATATTTTTACTAAAGCTATTTGCTTATAAGCAAGACGATCAACATGATTGTCAGCCGATTCTTTTGATAGCAGTAAAACACCGGGGCGAATTTTGTTAACTACTAACTTTACATTGGAGCTTTCTGTAAATTTAAATGTCCTACGCTTATGGCGAAAATCAAATATAAGACTGGAATTAGTCGCGCTCGAGCGCTTTACCATTGCAATATCATAACCAGCCATCTCAAGGTTGGCTCCGCTCATTGGATTCAATGCTTTGACTCGAGTTGTATTGCACACCCTTAATAACGTCGACAGCTTGAAATCTAAATGAAGCTCATTTTATAATTACATTCATAAGCGTAATGGATACAAGGCCCCTTTTGAACTGCGTTGAAAATGCTCCGTTTTCTATGCAGTAGAAATTTTGTTGTTTTACAAAATAATTCATTTCTAGAGAAATGTTTGACTGATGAGACTGCATGAAGTTTAACCTAACAAAGATCTATCTCAAGAAAAATAAGGGATTATATCCAATCATGCGTTTCAAAATGACAGCTGTGTGGAAATTTCAAACCGAAATTACTCAAAATCAGTACATTTTAACAAAAAAAGTTAGGTTAAACCTCAAGCCTAGTTTAAACTCAATAAGTCAAACATTTTTCTAGATATAAATTTTTGTAAATATTTGTAAAATATTTTGTAAAAAGAAATGGTGGCTAGACATAAAATGGAGCATTTTTGGACCTATGTTTGTTGGAACTTTTCATCTTATTTTGATTCATTCCCTGAATTCTTACAACCCTTTTTCTGAACATCCCGAATATAGAATAAATTTGGAATAAAACAAAAAAAATGTAGTCATAAATAAAACAATATATGTACACAAACAATAAGATATAAAAAAGTATTTTTATAACGCTAAAAGTTAACAAATAAGTGTCTGAACTGTTTTAATAAACTTTTCTTAGTGAAGAATTTGTGATATTAATTTCCAAATTCCGTTTACATTCATAGAAATTTTCGCGTTGCTAATGAAGGTAAGTTTTTAGTACATTTATATCCAAACTTAAGTATTTGTTTTCAAATTCAATCATTTAGTATGTATTTAAAATATCTGAATGAATCAAAGTATAAATAACATAATTAGTTATGAATCAAAGATAATAATAATTCGATTTATCGTTGAATAACTATACCTTATTTGTTACTGATGAATTACCTCACTTTGTATCAAGTTATGCATAATTTTTAGTGTTTTAAAATTACAAATTTGAAATAAATGTGCCTTACTTGGTTCCGTTTCAGTATAGTGGCTCTAAAATTATACGATTTTGGTTTTTGTATTTTTATTCACCCTCGATTAATGGATTTATTTTCAGAAAACGCAATTGTTTACATTGGTAGGCCTAATGATATACCATTTCAAACAATGTCACTTTAAACAAAAATGTTCAAAATTAAAAAAAAAAAAAAATAATATTAGACATATATTAAATGCAACAGATTTAACTGTCCCTAAATATAAATGACCAAATATGAATAATAAACCCGGATATCGATCAAAGAAATGGTGAAATTATTAATTACAATTTAAAATAATGAGGAACTGTGCAATAAATTTACTAACTACATTATACCAGATTACGTTAAAATAATACTATTTTATTATTAAGAGGTACTCGGCAGTTACTCAAAGTCAAAGGGAGTTATGACAAATTTAATAGAATATAATGTTATACAATTGTAACCATAATTTTTAAAACGAATAATTCATAATCCACATAAATAGTTAAATCATTTGATGCCACCATATTTCAACCTTAAATTCATCCCACTAGTAAAGATTTTACATAAATTCTAACTTTAAACCTAACCAATATTAAAAGTCTGATTTACCTGTAAACAGGTAGAAAACCCTTAAAAACCGCAGGTAAAAAGGATTGGGATGATATTCTTAACCAAAGCTTTGTATGACTTTAGTTTCAAAAGAAGGTCCATTTTGACTGACAATTTATTCACCTTGAAATATTTATATTGCATTGCCAAAATGTAAAGTATTTTCGTCAAGAAAATTATTATGTTCACCAAAAATAACTTTTTAGAATTCCAGAAAACCTACCCTACATGTATGATTAGCCTATCTCTTTAATCAGATGAAAAGCACTTAAAGTAGGTAAAAGGGGTTGAATGGTATTGTTAACAAAATCATAGTTAGCCTTAGTTTCAAAAACAAGACCAGAAAAACTTATTTTTATACCCCACTCTTGAATTATTTATTGCACTGCAGAAGTATTCCGATAGAGTGAAGGTATTCTTATCAAAAACATATTGTGTCTATTCTTTGACGATTTTAGTACTATCCAATGTGGCACCAAATATTTTTTCAATTCTGCAAATTTTTTAAAATATAAGTTCAAATGCAGGACTAAACAGATAAAAACTAGCTCAAATTTACTGTAGTTAAAATGAACTAATACAATAATGTAGTTCTGGAAAATAACATACAACCTACTTATTCCTAATGTTAACAAATTAATAGCCTGCTTTGATGCTATGATAACAATATCATTTTCTAGAACTTTGATTTTCAATTACTTTGTAACGAAGCAAGATACTAAGCTCTAGTTTGCGCAACTCTGTTTCTCTTTTAATAAGCTTTTCGATGGTGTATTACATGACCTACCTTTATATTTTACATTTTTAACCCCCCTCAAGCACCCAAAACCGTAAAGGTTTAGATATGTAATGCAACACAATATATATACAAAGTTGTGTTAATTTATTTATTTGTAATAACAACAATAATAAAGGAGGTTAGAAGGACTATCTGAACACTCTATATAATATAAGGTTATTTTCGATCAGTAAAAATTCGTTCTTAAGTTTGTTTACCCTAAATATTATTCTCTTTAATTTGAAATTTTGCGTCATTATCTGCACCGCTGTCCCACAGTTTGCTGCAGTCTTGAAAATATTTGTTATTACCTAACAATTCGTCAATAACATCATTTGTATTGGTCACATTAATTCAAAGTGTATCAGTAATTTGTGTCTTCATTTTCCATGCTTCACTTTGATATTTGGTACAGTTAGGGATTAGTTTAGATGACCCGCCTTAGTGTGTTAATGATATCCTCAAAGGAGTTGACTGACATCGTTTCTTTTGGGGTAATTTAGGTCTCGGATTGTCATTGTTATTGAACTGTCTTTGTTGTGACTGACCTATGCTAGCGAATAGAGGTTTATAAAAAGGATTTGGCTGTTGGTACATTAGTTGGTAAAATGTTGCATTTAACGGTTTTCTGTTAAAATTATTTTGACTTTTAGGAAAATCGTAATGTTTGATAGGTTGTATAGATTTTATTTTTAACTGGAAAATAATTTGTTGGCATACTAAGAGCTTCCCCAAACGTTGCGGGATTTCCCCAATGTTTCCAAGCAAATGTTTCCTCAAGTTCTCTTAATAAAATTCAAAAAGTAAATGTGTACACCTACATAGTCACATATACGCAACGTTTGTTCTTGTTAAAAAAAATATGCACTCTGTAAATTCAATAATTTGGTGATTTTTTCATACAATTTAAAAGGTGTGTCATCAACTTCTTCCTTTAATTATGACATTTCAAGATTTAATGTATAGCAATCTCTTTTGTCCACATATCTAGGTAAAAGTGGTTTCCTTGGTTAACACAAAACACTTAAACAATATTTTCGTTCACAATTTTAATTTATCTTCTTGACATTTTCGTTACTTAATAATATATTTTTATTATGATTGAACTTCTTTCTACTTAATAACATGTGTTTATTAAGCAAGGTTCACTCCACTAATGGAAAATACTAGAAAAATTACGCATATTTATTGAGTGAAGTGTCTTTACGACTGCGCTTACTCAACTAATGTTGTTCAACTCGACCGATTGGTTTAAAAAAATGTTTATTGGTTACAATATTAATATTAAAAAAAATTGGGTGTGCGTCGGACCACACGGTGGAAGTTATACTTCTTTGGCCATTCTCATACACCGACTCACGCACACAAACAGACAGGATATATAAATGAAATATAAGACATTTTTCAATATTATTCAATATATTTATCTTCAATATATTATACGTGACTTCATTATTATATTATACACCTATATTATCATTATCAGTAATTATATATTGTGGATTCGGTGACCCTACTGTCGATTAATCGATAGTTCTTAAAAATTTGTTCTTACTTTTCAGCGTGACGCGGTTTCTCGACCAACATCCCATCCCAAAGTGTCTAACGGGCGCAAAGAAGTATAACTTCAAAAAGTAACATTATATTAATTCATATATAATTCGTATAGTTGACTTAGTCGGGCGTTCTAACATCACTGCTTGAACAAAAGGTTTAAGGGAAAGTAGAAAAGTTGACATCTCTGCTGTAGGGTCTTAATATGGTATTGTTGCATTGTCTTATGATATTATGAACAATATAATTTTGTAATATGTATCAGATTAACTTTTTGTTAACATCTAATTGAGAAAACTTATTAGTAGCAACAAATGATCATTAATAGAAATTTACTGTAACAAAAACAATTTTATAAAAGGTTGAAATAAAAATTGTAAATAATATAGGTCAGTGCTCTGTTTATAAAGGCTTATTTAATCCTAAATAACTTACCCTTGGGTATTTGTATTACCATGCATTGCAATCTGCAACAATGCAAAATTGTTCCCTTTCTGAAAAGGCCTCCTATGGTATACAGATCGATTTCTCTTCAAATACTGACGAAATACCAATATTCATGTAGGGATGGGATAATGCAGAGACCATTTCAGTTTAAACAAATTAAGATTATTTTAATTATTATTGAGACGAATAATAATTGTTGTCAAAATTGTAAAACTTCTACAAGCTGTTTTTAAATGTGCTTTTATTATTATGAAGTTATATCAGAATAATTTACATTTAGCATAGTATTAATTAAAAAAGGACATTATTAAATTATATGATTTTTTATTTTATATGGTATAAGTCCCTATCCAACGACTCCAAGCAGAATAAGACTAACTGATAACAATAACAAAGATTTACGTAAATTAAAATACTTCTATAGCTTAACTGAATTAGGCAAGCTAAAACAAAGAAAGAAAAGACTTTAGGCCTACCATAGTTTTACGTAAAATTTATCTATATTCCCAACGCAAGTTAATAATGCAAATATTAGAGACACGACACTATAAAATACAGTAGATTAAACTTACTTCCCACTTACCACGCATACATGCAGGCATAGAAAATACTAGAAATGAACTAAATTGGTACCAACGAATTTTTGAAAATGTGTTCCGTCTTTAATACAAGAAAACATATATTTGTTTAGTATTTCGTATATTATTAACAACATTTTGTTGGTTAGAATTTAATTTCAATCATTAATTTTTTTTGGAGCACAAACATTATATTGTATGCCAAACAAATATTTATTTATACATTTCCAAAAAAAATCCTTACTACGATTTCAGAAAATTCTTACTGTCAGATATTTTACATTCTATTTCCTTAAGAAATAAGTAGGCCTAATAGTAATTCAATTAAGTAACTTTTAGAAGAGGGATGCATTTACTTAAACTTGAACCATTTCATCAAAACACTCCTAAAAAAATACAGATAGGCCTAGAAATATAAATATCAGTGCATTTTCTCAGATTTGGTTCCATTTTAGGCATCATGAAGAAATGGTATCACTCCAGTTAAGATTACGTTGTTTTTGAATGTTTGATATCAATTAATGTTTTCTTGTGCTGAGTTTGCGAAAATTTACTTACTGTTTACCCACCTGATATGTTTGCAAACGACAATAAACATACTGTGACTAAAGACTAAACTATACATGCTTAAACTTCAGGCTATTTTTGTATGCTTGCAATTCTGTTATACAAACCAATTTAATTGATGTTACCAACTTATACAAAGTGGAAACATACTGAGACTAGATAGGCCTACTGTAAGTTAGAACTTCAGGCTTTTTAAATTTTCATCTATTCAAAATATATCCATACAACGAATACATTTGAAGCATTATTATAAGCTTCAGATTGATTCAATGTATCGAATCGTGAACATTGATGTATATCGAATTTTTGTAGTTTGTAGTTTGATGTAAAGTACGGTAAACATTAATTATTTATGTATTATATAATTTTATAAAGTGAAAATTGTGTGTTCCTGTTAAGGAGGGTAAGTTAAATTGCTCTTCATTGTTTCGTTGGAATTGTTGATTTCAACAAACCTCCGGCGAACCATAGATAACCCATGAACATTGAGTATACATTTTGCAGTGAAGTTGTAAACATTAATTTGTGAATAATATTTCACAAATAGACAAATTGTTTAGCTGTCTTGTATTAGGAACATAATTATAAACTGGTGTTTTCAGATTTTTTTAAAAATTGGCATATATTTGTATACACTCTGTTTAAAAATAAATTATCAAAACTTTTGAATATTTAAAACAAACAAAAATTACTTCGTTTTATGTAGGCCTAAAGTGGGATTTTGTTCCAATACTGGAAATTTTTTGCTTCCTGAGCTGCTAATAACTTTTAAAATTGTACATCAATAAATTTGCTAGTTGCATATATGATCTCTTTGGACCTTTTTCTATAAAAAAAGCTACTGAACACTTTTTTTGGATTGGGATAAATTTACTAATTAATAGGTCTAAATTTAGTGAATTTTTGAAAAAAAATGCTTGCAAAACGCAAAATAAATCCGCGTGAATTGACAAGGCCAGTTTTGCCACTACCAGGGTTAACTAATTTAATAATTATTACAATTAAAAGAGATTTACATATTATCTTATTTGATTCATAACTTTCGTTTTCCTGTTGTGGAAGGATGCTTTTTCAACTTGCTCTTCTCCCGTTGGTAAGAAGACAGCAAAGATATTATTTTATTTGTACACTGGTCCGCAGATACATCCATCTCGGCGGATATTTCTCGCCAGCATCTGCTTTCATATTAAAAAAAAAAATATATTCCTTATGCAGAGGATCCAAAAGAATAATTTGGTTGTTGTTGGAATCTATTTATTTTATTAAATTCGTTTCAGAAAAATCTATATTTAATCACTGGAAAATTAATATCTTGAAAAACAATAATCTCATGCGCTCTAAAAACAACCAAGATTTCACTCTACCGTTCAAATATGAACGGCGAATATTCAAAGTGTTCGTTGATAAACCCGTCAGCAGATGGTTCACTGCGAGCGTAACTCGCGCCTCGTACAAATATGACAAATTCAATGCACTAGAGTGGCGCGCGTGCAGCGCAGCGTGCAATTTTGTAACACCTTTATGTTATACTTGTATTTTATTACTTAATGCTAAGTTGTAGAAATAGGAGAGTCCGGTAATCGTGTTTATTAACGTTCGCATGCGCAGTCCGATTTAATTAAAAAGATACGTCTGAGTTAACAAGATGTGATTTGAGTTTAAGTTTAAAGTGTTTTATTTTCTATTCATAATTAATTACATTTAATTCTGTAGGTTACATTTTTTTACCTTTAGAAATAGAATTGAAAATTACAATTACGTAGGCATTTTCTTGCGAATACGTCACTACTTCTGCCGCAATATGGCTAGGTGTTCTAATGTAAACTTTCGCCCTGAAATTTAAAAACGGTATCTTAGGTTGTAATATAATTTGAGATACAGTACTTGCAAAACTTGACTTACCGCGTCATCGATAGTAATGCCGTGACTTTATAAGGGTTACGTTTGCACAGTGATGAAGATATTGTTTTTTCTTTTGATGAAATACACTGAACTGATATTGTGGTCGATATTGTCAACTATTATTGTAATTCATCTACTTTTACTTAGCGCATCGTTTGGCAAACTTGAACTGTTTGAAAATAAAGAGACTATTTATTATATTCTATTGATAAATATCAAACCCGTAAGTATATGCAAATTACGCTGTGTTTCTGGATATAATATACGGAAAAACTCGGTTGTGAAATTTAAGCCTAATGCGCCAAATGAATTTATAATTCATTCATTATTACAACTTATCTTTTTTTATTGTTAATTGTTTAGTGAATGTGGTAGAGGGTGTTGTTAAACTAAAGTGGAGGGTATATTTAGAAAGAATTGTTTGCCTTTGAAGATTTATGACGGTCTGCTGTCAAGGGTTCTAAGAAGTCTTGCTTACCTGTTATTCTGTGGTCCACAAAAGTCAACTTTTTCATTTAACGCGCATATTTGTAAATTGTTAACACTATATTATAAGAACAAATTCTGTGTTATCTAGTAAATTAATAATTCAGGTTCATGTATTGCCGTGCATATCTACCTAAAGTTAATGTCTAACATTTCTTTGACAACAAATTCTACATAAGTAAATTTTGTCAAAAAAATACTGCCAATAAAAAACAACAGACAGACGTGGGACGCCGTCAGAAGTGAAAACTTTTTAGCTTCATATAGTTAACTTTATTTTCAGGCTATGAAGAAGTTTTTTTTAAAATATATGTATTAATGATGTAATATAGCCTTAAATAATTGCAGAGATGCGACAGAGCCTTAACTAATTGTAGCGATAAGAAAGAGTCTTAAATAATTGCGGAGATGCGATGGAGCCTTAAACAATTGCGGAGGATCGACGGAAACTTAAATAATTGCGGATATGCGACTGTGTCTTAAATAATTGCGGAGATGCGACGTACCCTTCAATATTTGCGTAGATGCGATCGAGTCTTAAATAATTGTGGATATGCGACGGAGCCTTAAATAATTATTTAGATCCGATATATAGAGCTTTACATATTTATAAATACTGAACCTTAGTTTTGCGTTTACTGCTCGCAGTCCTTTCTTTGGACACCGTTTAAGTGATGACGCGCGATTCGCCTATTGTTCAGGCATTGTCGAATTACAATTCTTTACGAAAAATGTGTTAATTGTTTGTAGTAATTGACGAGCTTTGTATAAATGCCATTTTTCTTAAAGAATTGTGATTCAACAATGCCTGAACAATAGGCGAAACGCCCGTCATCAGCAGTAAACGCAAAACTAAGGTATTTAAAAATATCATTTCCAGTGCAGTGAGGCAAACACAAACATATCACAGCTTTAAATAATTGCGGAGATGCGATGGAGCCTTAAACAAAGTGCGTCCGTGCGTTGACTGTGACGACGACGGCAACGTGAGTTCAATCATTCTTTTCCATGCAAAAAGTGTCCAACGCGCCTAAAGAAGTTTACACTTCAAAAATAACATATAAAGACAGAAAAAGTATACAATATTTATTTATATTCCATTAATTAGTTTTAATTGGATGCCTTTAACACAACATTCTGGATGACATTATAAAGGGTTTACATATTATATCAATGAAACGGTACATAAAAAGCTTTTTACATAAAGCGAATCCGTTTTGTAAATTAATTAAGTACGATAAATACATCGGAATATGCCGCTGTAAGCAAGAACTTTAAAATAAAATAAAAATATAAAATAATGCTATGATTAAATTTATAAACATTAAATAACAAATCGTGTATTTAGGTCCTAGCCTCTTTTCAAAATAAATCCTAACCATAGGCTACCATTCTGCCGCTATACGCAAACTTCGTTAAACATGAATTGTGTGCTATTTAAGGATTACTGACTGAAACACTAAATAACAATTGATGTACTCCAGTAGTTCCTTTGCTAAATAAAATCGAACCATACCACGAAGTTTGACGCTATAAGCAGGCTTCGTCAAACGTGAATAAAGAGCCACGGTATACTGTTGAAAAATATGTATGATTGGGGCGTAACTCATTTTCGAAATAGACCCAAACTACGAAGTTTACTTCTGTACATCATAAAGGAAATTGGTTACCAAAGACTGCCGAAAGGATATGGTTAGGGTAGAATCAGGTATAAAAAAACGGCAACGTCGCAGGACGCCACTGTAGCTGGTTTTGGTTAGTGATATACCTGCATAGAAGCAATAGTACATGAGTTTGGTTAATTATATACAGTAGACGCAATAATGATAGGGTTTTGAACGGATTCAACAATGATAGAGATTTAAACTTTTACATTCACTTTTTATTGTGACGTATATATAAAAAACTAAAGTAAGAACCATGATTTTCACTTATAATAACCCATATATACTATAGTAATAATATCATTTACTCCACTATTACTGGTGGACGCAACACGACTGCTTTTTGTATAGACGCAATAATGATAAAAAAGTGTAAATATATATATATATATATATATATGAATTTTTTTGACACCCCAAAACGTGTTCTGGGGACCATGATCGGTGCTCATTTGCTACTCCCGACCTTGGGTCTCACCATAAGGGCCACTGCAATAGCTCATTTTTCCTATGGAAATTCGCTAAAAATCCTCGCTTACTGAAAATTTTATGTCAGATGATTCCTGAATTAAAGTAAGTTTGCATTTTACTTTTTTAATGTGTACAATTACGTAAAAATATATTTCATGTAGAAAATGAGATGGGTCGAATCCCACATCTTTCCTCTAAAACCTGTTTTTTTTTTTTTAATTAAATATAACTCAACCCATAGGCTAAGTCACCTAAGGAGTGCATAGCAGTTGTCTACGTTTACGCATCGACAAAACTATTTGGTCTCTGTGAAGTTGACACTAGGGGCGGGCACGTAATGTACAGTCCCAATAAAGAAGGTACAGTCCGCGCGGCGATGCTGCTGGCGGTACCTGTTGGCCTCGATCCAAACTAGGCATTTTCGACTGTTGAAAAGTGTTACCTCTGATAACATAGGGGTTTCGCTTCTTATAGTGTTGTTTCTTCAATGCTAATGTGTACACCAAACTTGAGGTCAATATCTTTTTCATTTCCAATGATATTATTAAATCAAAATAAAATGGAGAATAATTCGATACCAATAATTTCGGAACTATTTTCATTAATACTTTTTTTCTTATTTTCAACTATAGAATAGCGTGGTGAAATTTGTGACTGTATTTTTTTTTGCACTCTCTATATATTTATGTGTTTGCACTCTAATGGCATCACTATACTTCCAATTTGGTCCAAATTGTGTACACATCTTGGTATTATAAGTCGCTCGGATGAGTTTGTTATTCAAAAAATCCAACAACAGGAAGCACTTTTTTTCTGATGGGAAGTAAGAACGTTTTGAGGTTTTTCGTACTAGAATGAAATTTTTTCGAGTTTTATGTAAAAAAAATAGGAGATTATTCTGCACATTTTGTTTACACGACCTAATAGCACGAGCGAAGCGAATCCAGCAGTCCATAATCGAAGGCCGCAAGGTTGCGGTGTAAACAAATTCTATTAACATATTTTGTACACGCAGAAAGCTATTCAGCGTTTTCGTGAGTAGACCAATTTCAAAAACAGTTACTTAAAACCCTAAAACATAAAAACTTAATTTTGAAAATTTGCTCAACTCATGTCAGCGGATCAGCTGCGTGATCGAATAATTTGCTTATCAAACCAGGCTAGTGTACAGTCTCGTATAACCAAACTAGGTCCTTAAAATCTTGAGAAAATTTTACATTTAATTAAAGTTTGTGAGTGTGACTGTACGTTAGTTGGGTGAAAGTTCCAAGAAGACCTGGCTGAGTTTTAATACAAGCTTGACACGTTGCAGCGTTATTTGTGTTTCCAAGTTGAGTTTCAGCCCTTTACAAACTGTAACATTCATAATACACAAACCCAACCTAACCTGACATACTGTATTCAAAGCATAACACATGTTCTCAACTTTAAGTGATAAGTTTTAAAACAAACATCTTAGATGAACAACTTTACATTTAAGTAACTTGTCAACTTGCAAGACTTTAAAATTAAACTTATAACGTACTAGCTCAGCAGTAGTCAACCCGGTCCACAGCTTTCATGGTGGGCGGTCGAGGGTTTAAAAACATTGCATTAATATATCATAAAATTCCTCAATTTCCTGAAAATATACTGTTTGTATCGTCTGCTCGTAAGTTTTGTTCTTGTTAGTTTTGGCTCTAAACCCAACAGAAGCAGTTAGTCAGGGAGTACGCGTGCTCACCAACGGTCTCAGTAAATACTGGGGTTAGATTCTTTCTTACCTTAGCCGCCTTCATGTTAAGTTATTTATACGATTTTAATCAGCAGAAAGAGAAAGTAATAAATCTATGATAATGTCTCCATCTTCTGTGATGCACGAAATACATTAAATCACATTACAAAGCGTCAACACGTTCGACCAAGTCTCGTTCAAAAAATTACTGCTCTAAAGCTCCTTTTTGCTTTTTACCTAAACGAAACTAAAAAGTTAATTACACATACAATATTGAGCTAACACAAATTGTGCGGACGCTCAGTGAATATTTAGCTCCCCACTTAACAGATTTGTTACTATAGGTTATCGCCGACAAACTTAAAGGGGGACGAGTCCGGATCCTCAACATTTTGGCATTAAGCTCCGCAGTGGTTACTGAAATACCAAAACCCAACACTCTGAACATAATTTAATGCTGTAGTCTTACTTATATAATGAAAATTCCATAGATGTTACTTAATAGATTTGTTAAATTTTCTCACACTAAAGTCAACATTTACGAAATATTTTTGTTGTTGACCCTTCGTTGGAGTGTACCCGATCCCTCCAACATCACAGCCTTGAATATGTTAAAGACAACAAGCAATGACACACTTTAACAATGAAATTAATTTGTTTTTCAATTGTATCGTCTACAAATACAAACGAAATTAATGAAATTAAACGAAACAGTCACAAAGAACAAGGTGAGGGAGGAAACGTTTGAAATTATCCCACGTACTGCCATTTGGATAAATTAATTATTTCAGATTAGAAGAGTCACGATGTCCTACAGGAATACAAAACAGGTTTTAAGTTGATTACAAACACAATATCTCGAATGCGACTCCGGGAAATACAAGATAGCTTTGCAGAAGTTGTTTATCTTCTGAATGCAATCGCTTGTTTAGTTAGTACACTTTGGCTGACGCTAGATTAAATGCTGTGACCTGTTAAATCCTTCATTACATAATGTAGTTGTTGCAATCAGAACAAACAGCTTTAATATCTATAATATTAAGCTTTGTCCTGACTGACTGACTGACTGATATAGAATCAATGTAGAGTTAAAACTACTTAAGGTGCAAATTTGAAAAATTAAAGGTATATTTTTATGGAGTGATAGACGCACACTAAGAAACGATTTGATATATTTGTATTTCAAAGCATAAAATTAGGGAAAATTCTGTGGTTCACTCCCAGCCCGCTTACAGATAAAACAGCTGTTCGGATCAAAAGCTTAACAACAGATATTTATTTACATTCATTACCATAGCAACAAACTTAGCAAATTTAGAATCAGTGTTTTATACTTCACAACCAACATCTTTTTTAGGTTAGATTAAAACTTGCATTTTGGGTGTTTTTTTTCTCTTGTGATTTCTTTATATGTCTACTGCTTTGCAGACTCTTTGGCGCTGTTCTCAAACTCGACAGTTTGGTTACCATCCAAAACTCCTACTGTTATTATATGTTTCCTTTTGTGAGTGCAACAACTCTTCTGAACTGTTGTTCAATAAAATTAAAAATCTGCGAAAAATTCTTACTGAATTATAGTTTAATTCAAACATCTGTTGTTAGGTATCTATACGTATAAATTTAATAAAATTAAAGTGATTGACTGTCTTTCTGTCTGTTTGTTTGTCCGGGATAATCTCTGGAATGGTTGAACCAACTTTGACGAAACTTTCATTAGCATGTGGAGGATTTTTCAGAGATAATCTATGCTAATTTTATCCCAGAAATATTTTGGGTTCCTACTTAAAAAATGTTAATATATTTTATGATTTTAATGCCCTAATTTAAATTATGGCAAAAATTACTGATTTTTTTTAAATAAAATTGTTGATTTGGAACATAAGTTTAATACTTTGACAATAACGTCTGTGTTCTTATTTACTGTACACGCTAGTTTAACCGTTAAATATATATATCAAAACAGTATAGATATTTTGTGAATATCTATTTTGTAGACTATTGAATGTACTCATAGTTGGTAATACATCTCAAAACCTGATTTGTAATTTGTATGTTCGTTGGGGAGTTATGAGAACTTTACATAGCTAATGATTTACGTCGGCCAAAAGGAATGCATAGATCGAGTTTGGCCCATGGGACTCGGGTCCAAAATCTTTTTCTTTTAATTGCGTCTAATAGTAAGGTACAATATTTATCAAAATAGTTCTTTTATTTTTTTAATCATATTTGCTAGCGAAGCCGCAGGTACTAGTTAGTTACAAATAAAACAGTTGTTTTGTATAAAAAACTAAACATAATTTTAGGTTAGGCCTACAATGAAACTAAATAAGTTCATTTACTGCTATTTGTCAAATTTAGAATCAGGTAATTATTTTTCAATACAAACAATTTTTTTTTTAGATTAGGTAAAAGCAAACAAAATACACACTGTACTAAAAGTCAACCATCTGGTGTTACATAATATATTGTTTCCTTTAGTTTTCAATATCTGTCTCACATTAGCTATATATAGGTCACAGCTCAGTCGTAATTTTTGTGAAAATATCAGAGTGTACAATAATCTGTTTGCATTGGCTTCACCATCGGTCGCCTAGTCTGTGTATAAAAAAGAAGTCCTGGCTGACTGACTGATTCAGAATCAACGTACAGCCAAAACTATGATAGCTAGAGTTTTAAAATGTTTAGGGTACCTTCATACCACTATGAACAAGTGCACTAAAAAAGGATTTGGCACAATGTTGATATTAAGGGTTGTAAATTGTGTAAATACGGGGGTTCTCTTCTTGCCCTATAACAGATAAACCAGCAGATTTAAATCGAAAGCTTAGCAACACAATTCAGAGTGTGGCCTATTCTGAACCAACCAAGAATTATAAATTAATTATTTCTTTTTATATCCAACAGTTATTTTTTTAGATTAGGTTAGTAAAATAAAAACAAAACAAAAACATTAAACGAAAAATGCTTACTGTATTATAATTCAAACATCTGGTTGTTACATAAAATTACAAACAAAAGATCTGATCAGGATCATAAGCTTATCACAATTTTAAGTTATTCATATAGTGATCCATCAAACGTTTCTTGAAAGCATTTAGATTTATTACCATATCAAACGAATTAGCAAATTTTTAATCTGACAAAAAGTTGGTTTCTGCAGTTGTAAATGTTAATGCTTTCAAGAAACGTGTGTTGGTTCATTATTATAGGCCTAACCTAAAATAGTGTTAAACTTATATTATCCAAATCTGCATTTTTATGTATCATAATTATGTAACAACACATGTTTGAATTATGATACAGTGTGCTTAAGCCCTTTTCATTGATTTTTCTTTTGTTTGTTTTTATTTTGT
>JAGFPH010002763.1:135959-148227 GCA_018207615.1 Philaenus spumarius
TAAATGTAAATGCTGTCAATAAACGTGTTTTGGTTCAGTAACCTAAAACTATGATAAGCTTTTCATTCAAATCAGCTATTTTATTTGTAATATGTAAGAACTGATGTTTGACTCATAATACAGTAAGAATTTTTCGTAGATTTTGTTTGTGTTCACCTAATCCAAACAAACTTTTAGTTGTGAAGAATAATTACTTGATTCTAAATTTTCCAAGTTGGTTACTATGGTAATAAATGTAAATTCTGTCAATAAACTTGTTTTGGTTCAGTAACCTAAAATTATGATAAGCTGTTCAAAATTCAAATCAGTTGTTTTATTTATAATATGTAATAGCTGATGTTTGAATTATAATACAGTAAGAATTTTTCGTTTGGATTTTCTTTTAGTTTGTTTGTATTTTCTTAACCCAACCTATAAAAATATGTTATGTGGTCGATATGTTTTGAATCTATTGATATTTACTTTCAGAATAATTTTGAACATTTTTATCCTTGCCTTACAATTCGTTTATATACATTTTTTTTCAAAATAATTCTCTAAATTGGGTAAACAGTTATTAAAAATACCTGTTGAATCAGACACCCGTGCGCAAAATAAATTTCCGAGGCGCCATTTTTTTAAACGGTTAGCGATAAAGTCAAACTTTAAATATAAAAAAAAAGTTTTTTTTTCAAAATTATTAATTATGAAAATCAATATATCCGAAAGAGCCCAACTTGTGCATGGTTAATCTACAAGTCATTAATTGTTATTTTACTCAATTCCGAAGCTTTAACTTTTTAAATGTTAAAAATATAATTTAAAAAATTAGATTTTCAATGTTTTTTACGATTTTGCTCAATAAAAAATGCACTGATCAATACTTACAAAGTCTCATTGAAAAGGGGTTTTAATTTACCACCACATTTCCATTAAAATTATAGCGCTTTATCTAATGATTTATAAAGTATAAGTGAAAACTGCAAAAAAAAGGAAATTTTTAATAGTGTTTTTTTTTTTTTATAATTCCGTAATAAAAATCATTGTTTCCTAAGGTGGCATTTTCGTCTACAAAATCTTCCTCGAGTTATAACGCAAAAGGTTTGCTGATAATGTTTTTACAATAGTCAACTGCCTTTTTGTTGCTACATCCTCTACATCCTTGCGTCAAAATTGACCAAATTGGACGAAAATTGGCCCCGTTAGAGTGCGAGCACAAATACACACACACACATATATATGTTTTAATGATACCCATAAGGTGGACCATAATCGGTGCTCATTGACCACCTTAGGTATCAACATAAGAGTCAATGTAATAGCTCATCATTTCTCTAATACAGAAGCACATGGTTTATGGAGTAGACAAACTGGGAATGGGTAAAAAAGTCTACAGAAACATTTCAAGCGTAGTCGTTCATCAAGTTAATGTAACCATCTTCGCTAGGAAAACACACCATAATCTAAAACCTGGTCTTGATCGCGCAAGTTTACGTGCAAAGCTCTCAGATTGTAATCCAGACGAGAGTATTTATTCAGGGTGTTATAAACTTTGCAAAAGGATTGTAACTTTCTGACATTATTCACAAGGCGTTATTAAATTAGTTAGAAACTTTATTGGAGCTGAAAGTCACGAGTCATACGATTAACTTGAAGTTTGTCAGTTTTCTGCATCAACTATTTTAATGTCGTAAACTAACTTTGGTAAATGTTTAAAACAGGTTTCACAAGTTAGGCTACCTTTTGTGTTTAAATTTTATCCACGTTTTGATTCTTACTTTGAGAGATAATACTTGGATAACTATAAGTAGTGAGCTGTAACATTTGAAGATATTAGAACACATCTGCACCAACTGGTAGGAAATGATAAGTTATGTTAATGAATCAATATACGTTTAATACATGTAAGTGAGGTTTGTCCGTGCGTGCAGCTATAATTGCGCAACCCACCCCAGCAAGGGGGTTTTATGGTATGATAGCCGTCCATGCCCATCAATAAACGAATTTAAGTTTTGAAACTGCAAATGTTGGGTTCGGAGATTTAGGTGTCAAAAGAGGGCATCGCCCCAATGGACATCTTATGGGCAGTCGGTCAAACGGCTTCTGGGAAATACCGAAGTGGCCGATACTGGTCAAAATATTAATACATGTTCTATAAGCTTCTAGAATATTTTCAGAACGTTCTAAAATATTCCAGATAAAATGTTCGATCATGTTTTATAATGTTCAAGAAGGTTCGAGAATGTTTTACAATATTTTATAATGTTTCATTTTAGTAAGAAAAGTCTAAAAAATAGTTTCTTCCGGTCTAAAACGTGATTTCTATTCTTAGATTTTTTGGTTAACGATCTCATCCGAGTGATTTAGACAACCAACGTGTGTACCAAATTTGGATCAAGCCGGACTTGAAATGTGGCCAACACTTATTTATTTGTATACATATATAGGCTTGTATATAAAGTTTTTAATGATACCCGAAAATGTTTTCTGGCGACCGTGATCGGTACTCATTTACTACTCCCGATCTTTAGGTCTTAATATAAGGGTCACTGCAATTAGCTTATATTTCCTATTTAAATTTTGTAATAATAAATAATGTATCTTATATGTGTGGGGAGGGGGTGGGGGGTGGGTAAAATTTCACCAAAACTAATCGAAACAGGGACGTTATGAATTCTGTAGTTAAGGCGGTTATTTCGCTTTCAAAAAATATTCTGCTAGGTAACCGACAAAATGTGTTTATTTTTCTCCCGTATTACTCTACTTTATCACGGATGTGACGCCACCTACGTTCAACAGTGTTTGAATGGGTTTATTGTTCATTTTGACAACGTGTCCAAGACTACGTTTCAGAAGATTCAATTAATTACATTCAATAGGCCTATATGCTTAGTGTTGTTTAATTTATTAATACACATTTTGTAAGAATTTTAAAAATTGGTCATGAAATTTGTTATTATTAGGGAATTTCTATAGGAAAGATAAGCTATATTGCAGTGACGCTTATGGTGAGACCTATGGTCAGGAGTAGTCAATGACCACCAATCATAGTTCCCAGAACACGTTTTGGAGTGCGTATATATGTGTATTTAATTTTTCGCACTCTAACTGCCACAATTTATGTCCAATTTGGTTTAAATTTGATACACATGTCGGTTTTCTAAGTCGCTCGGACGAGTTCGTTAGCCAACAAATAAAAACACACGGAAGCACGTTTTTCGACCAGACGTAAAGCATTTTTGAAATTTTCCTACTAGAATTAAACTTTTTGGTGGTTTTATATAAAACAATATTATAGCAGATGTACTTAAGGATGGTTAAGTACATGTCGCGAGTGAGAGGTTGGCTTTGGGGTTTCGAGTCCTGCGATGAACTGTTTAAGAGTGTAGTTTAATAATTGATGTTTAATGTTTATTTGTAACTGTTTAATGAATTTTTTAAGTTGGGATACATGTGTTTCTGTCGATTTGTGTGTATGGTAGTTATGGAATTATATGTGTGGTATGTGAGTATGTGTGCAAGCAGTTGTGCTAGTTTGGATAATGTATAGATTTTTGATTTAATTTTGTGAAGGGAGGCCTGTTAGATACACCACCGCAGGAGTAGCCGCATTATGTTAAGAGTTAAGTATAAAGGTAGACTAGTTATTTTGTATTTATTTCAGTATTTTATTATTTTTATTTTGTTTATAGTTTAGTTATTTTCTTTTCACACTAACCATCTAATACTGGAAATGATGGTTAGTTATTTCCCAACCATTGTAATATACATATAAATGTAAATAATTGGAGGAAAATAAAATATTATTATTATTATTATTAAATTTGCTCAAACCAGCGTCAGCGGTTAAGCTGCGTGACGGAATTACTCACCAGTTTGTTGTCATTAAATAGTTTAGTTGCCAAACTTAAACAGTATTTTGTTTGAGTTTTATTTTCCTTGTAATTTCTATAAAATGTATTTCCCAGGATTTTTCACTGACGTCTGCGACTGTACTTTTTAACGAGAGGTAATCTTGTACAGTCCGGTCACGTTACAGAATGTCAATCAAAGTTTCTTTGGCAATTACTTTCCGCCGGCTCCCCTCTGGTGCTGCTTCAACCTTAAATTTAACTTCAACCCCTTGAAACTGTGTTCACGTTTTGAAAGCATAATTAAATAAAATAGAAGTTCGGAGAATTTTGAAAATATCAAGTTCAACATTTTCTGATTGTTTTTCTCGACTGAATGGGTAAAAAACTTGTTTACGTTCCACACTTAGAAGAGGTTCTTATTTTGTTAGTTTTCTGATTGGATTCAATAACATGAGCTTTCTGTGAATTCAAATGTCATTTTTAAATAATTCATACAGTTGAAACGCTGACGTTAGTTGAGCAAATTTCCAAAATTAAGTTTATATGTTATAACGTTTCAAGAAATTACTTGGGAAATTGATACGAATTATATTAGTAGAATTGGCTCACGGCTCGCAACAGAAAAAATCGCTTCTCGAGGTAAATGGTATCTCTTTTATGGTATTTTACGTTCTGATCGATTTTGGAGAAACCAGACGGGCTATAAGGACTTGTAAAAAAAACAAAATGTGCAGAATAAACGCCTGTATTTATTTTGTTAGATAAAACCCCAAAAAGTTTCATTTTAGTGCGAGAAATATCAATACAAATTTACTTCCGGTAAAATAACGTGCTTCCTGTTGTTGGATTTTTTGGCTAACGAACTTGTCCGAGCCATTTAGAAAACCAGCATGTGTACAAAATTTGGACCAAATCGGACTTAAAATGCGGCCTTTAGAGTGTGAACACAAACATACAAACTTTAATAAATAAAATGTTTACAAACGTTTCTGGGGACCATTATCGGTGCTTATTGACCACTTAGGTCAACTTATGTCTCTCCATTAGGGTCATTGCAATAGCTCCTACAGATTCCTACAGAAATTTTCTAAAAAGAAACCACTTAAACAATAATCTCTGTAATCTCTGTAGTTTTGACATACCCTTATTTAAAATATCTGTCAGTAATGATAAAGCAAGTTTTTAAAAGCGACATAAAATAATTTAAATACGACCGACTAAAATAAATCTCTCTGTTATTAGTTGAAAGGGGCACTTTTAATGAGGCTGTAGTCGATGAAATTACTTTTCTTTCTTCTAGACATGATTGCTGATGGCGAAGTTTCGAAATTCGTTATTTTCCTAACTAACCCAATTATCCATTCAGCTAAAACGAATGGAGCGGAGTGTAGTTTTAAACTGTCTTCAACCCACTCGTTTTATTCCCTTTTACGCGACAACTCGCATGGGATAGTTTTGTACTCCAACTAGTTTTTTTTTTTTTGGGGGGGGGGAATAAGTACAATAACTTTTTCATACGTAAAACACTGTATTAATAATAATACAGGTTTGTGGTACATAAAAAAGAAATAAACATGCAAATATTTAATATTTTAAATCTTTTACATATCAAAAGAGTCTCCACATACTTTAACCGAATGGTATTTGCTAATACATTTCCACAGTTATAACAGCATTTGGTGCCTTTTTATCTAGTTTCTTATGGCAAAAATCACACCCAAAATTATAAAAAATATTAAAAATATTTCTTATCTCTTTATACAGGACAAAGACTCTTGTATAATAATATATAATTAAATAATGTATGCCTATTTATTATTACCTCTCTATATAAAAATAATTTTTTTTTTGTCCAAGTTACTAATTGTATATCAATTAAAGTGTAATTATAAATAACCTTAATTTGCTCCATCTTATGATTTCTGTTGTATTGTAATAAATACGCGTTTTGGATTCGAAACTCCATCCTCAGTTATTAAATCATTAGAGGTCGTCAAAACATTAAACACATTAAAACATTCACGTTAAAAACACATAAAACACTTCACACACATATACACGTTTTTACATGTTTGAGTTACGTACCTACCAAAAATTCACAAACAGAATATTCCAGTCCAACCCCTAATAAATTATATTACGCACCGAGTTATAAAGTAACTAAGAAGCTTGAAAATGTCATTAAAAATAACATAGTTATGAAGAACAACCATACAATAAAGAATACTATAGATTTTGTAAATAAAACCAGTCTTGCATCATAATAGTCTTGCATCAACAATATAAACTTATGTCACTAGACATTACAAATCTATACTCCAACGTACCAATACAGGAAACAATGTCAATCTTAAAGGACTGCCTTATTGAATGCGACAAAATAAGTTATCAAGAAATTGATGAATTATTGCAATTAACTAATGTAGTTTTAAAACAAAATTATTTCACATTCGACAGTACTTTCTTTACGCAGAAAGAAGGACTGGCTATGGGTTCACCTTTATCAGGTTTATTGGCTGATATATTCCTCAATTACTTCGAAAATAAATTTTTACTCTCTAATATTAACAAGTTTGTAAAGAATATAATTTTTTATGCACGATACTTGGACGATACATTTATAGTGTTCAACGGTACTACTAGACAAGCTGAAAACCTTAAAAAATATTTGAACTCTATTAATACCAATTTACAGTTTACTATGAAAACCGAGTTAAATAACAGGATTAATTTTCTCGATGTAACCCTAATTAAATTATCCAACAGTCTCAAGTACAAAATTTTCAGAAAAGCAACCAGAACGGATTTAACTATCCATGCAAAATCTTACCATCCATTCACACAGAAAATGGCAGCATATAATAGCTTTGTACAGCGTCTCCTATCCATACCACTCGAGAATAAAGATTTCGAAGTTGAACTAAACATTATTAAACATATCGCTCGAGCAAATGGATTTAAAAGTGAAATAGTGGACAGGTTATTAGAAAAAAAATTTTTTTTCAAAAAAGCATAACATTACACAGAATAGAAAACACAAAAGGTAATTTTTTGCGGTTGATTATACCAATCTAATGCCTACAATTATGAAAAATGCATTCAGTAAACATAAAATCATTGTCACACATCGCACTAATAACAATTTACAAAAAAAAAATAGCAAAAAAACACCAACATACCTACAGAAAAGAAATCAGGTGTATATAAATTAAATTAAGATGACTGTGATTGCTTCTACGTCGGACAAACGGGCAGAACGTTCATGGAGTGCTACAAAGAACATCTAAGATAAATGACCTGTAACCCTAATAACCGCACCATTCAGTAGTTCACGTACCGAGCAACCGAGCACACGTAATTAAAAAATGTAAAAACGTGTATGTGTAGTGTTTTATGTGTTTTTAATGTGAATGTTTTAATGTTTTTAATGTTTGACGACCTCTAAGGAGATAATAACTGAGGATGGAGTTTCGGCTCCGAAAAGCGTATTGATTACAATACAACAGAAGTCACAAGACGGAGCAAATTAAGGTAGTTTATAATTACACTTTAATTGATATAAAAATAAATGTTTATTTTTTGTCCTCTTTAGACTCAAAAACTATTCAATAGATTTCAATAAAAATTTCAAAGTTTATCCATATCATTGTTTGGGAGTGTTTAGACTTTGCAATTACTACAGTCTTAGGAATTGAAATGGTGTTGCTACCTCTATACAATAAATATAAATTCAACGAACTTCCTACAAGCTATAAAGTTAAAGTTATTTAATATTACTTTTAAGTGTTATTCAAAACTATTTGCAATTTGATTACTTAAGTCAAAGGGATGAAATGTAGTAAGTACCATTAAAATTTAATAATAATTGATACGCTTACTTTTTCTTTTTGATCAAAAACAACTCAACAAATTTAAATAAAAATTTCACAATTCAAACACATTTTCTAGTACCGTGGTTGTTTATAGATAATATTTTTTAGAAAACACGTTCACAATAAACAAATATATTAAAATGGGTTAACTACACATATACAATTAAAATAAATTGCACTAAATTCCTATAAACTATAAAGCTAAAACTATTGAATATTATTCTTAGTTGATATAAAAAAAGACATTTGAAATTTGATTACTTAAGTGAAAGGGATGAAATGGGATAACAACCCTTAAAATTTAACCAAGCATTACCGAAGAATTGCCAGGTCCAATAGTTATTAATAAATATAATATTATTGTCAGTACATTAATTTCATTGATCAATGATTTCAAATGTGGGAATGGAGAAGACTATATGACGTCACTTGTACAGATTATAATTTAGTTAAAGAATTGGCCCAATCAATAAACTAAATGTTTTAATAGACCACTTGCACGCTTGTTTTAGTTGCACGCTTGACTAAAACACGAAATGCTGTTTGTTTTACATTGTTTTCAGAATGTTTATTTATTCGCTTCAGTAATCGGAAATAAAAACAGAGTTTGAATTCTAATTTAAACAAAAGCCGTTTATTTGTATTCACAATGTGCCCTTCGTTAATACTTTACATTGTCATCTTTTAGATTTATTATTTTGGTTTGTCGGATCTTCCTAATCTTTTTCCGTTTTAGATTTGTTGACAATGTAGGATACAATAACTCGACAAAGCAGCCTTACCGCTGACGCTGACGTGATTTCAGTGAATTTATTGTATCAACCAACTACTATTTGGGAAATTGGGCCACTCACGAAGGCAATGAATGTATTAATAAAATTTGTTTTCACCTCAGCCTCTAGTACGGCTCACGCGCTGCTTCGTTCCGCTCGCAGGAGAAACACTCAGTTTTGTACCTAAACCTTGAACAATCGGATGATGCATTACTTCGCTTCGCTCGTAGTGGACAAACTCGATTTGTATGGTACTTGAAGATAGTTATATGATATTTTACTTTTTGATCGGTTTTGGGGGCTATAAGGTCGCATAAAAAAACTAATTTGCAGAATAATCTCCTATATATAATATTTTTAATAACATCTGAAACAAATTTCATTATAGTACCAAAACCCCTATAAAATTGCAACTGTATTAAAAAAAGTGCTTCCGGTAGTGGATTTTTTGGATAACGAACTCGTCCGACCGACGTTGGAGGAAACAAATGTGTGTACCAAATTTTCATGACATCGGAAGTAAAATTTGGTCGTTACAGTGCGAACACATATATACATTTTTTTTTACCTCATTGTTTCCGTCTTGTGACTTCGTCTGCGTTTTTTATAATGACGCGTTTCGAAACCTATGTTTCATCAACAGATTATTTAATAAATAAATTAAAAGTTCACATTCCAAAAACACAACAACATACAACTCACGACACATAACACATATAAATTGTCCGGTAAACGTCTACTACGGCGGGCGGTCGAGCGACAACTGATAAGACGAGGTATTCCGTCGCAAAGACTCGGAGATCTTTATGGCCGAGTCATATAATAAGTTTGATTTAAAATGCAATTGGTCATTGAGTAATGCATTGCTATTGTATTTATTAGCTTTATAAATTTCAAATTCCTCCAGCGCGTTCATATAAGTGCTGTGCAGATGTGAATGGGTTTAAAATTGGTAGCGAAATCACTGTATTGGTGGTTATTGTCAATGAGGTGAATCGCGTAATTTGACTTGTTTTCGTCCAAGTCAATTACCAATTTTAAACCCATTGGCTGAATCCGATGGGTACCCTGAAGTACACAATCCGAGGCTGAAACAAAGATTCCAGGAACCTAAAAATGCTGTTAAACAGAGCTCAACCTTTGCTGAACACTTTGTCGAATCAGGACAGCTGTACTCTTCTATTAAAGAAAATATGGAAATAATAAAAATCAAAAGCAGGGAAATGGATCTACTGGAAGAGTTTCAAATAGACAAATAATATTCCAAAAACAACCTTTTAGAAATCGTAAGTTAAACTGAAATAGAAATCTCATTCTTTATATAACAAAATAATAGACAAAGTTAGTAGTAGAGAAGCATAAACTTTAACTTCCCCCACTTCTACTTAACCCGAACACACACAACCATTTCAAACTTGACTACGTACAAGAGAGGATGCTCCCACTTTTATTTAATCAATTGACAATCCCTGTAATCACGGTACGTATTGTGTACGTAATGTAAAATATTTAACTAATGTGACAGTTGTAGTGTGATAAGTGTGTTGTGTGTGACTTGAAAATGACTCTGTTAAGTCGAAACCACGGTCGTCAATTTACGGGACGAATAGATCTCAAAAGCACGTTGAAATAAAAGTAATTATACATAATATATGAACTGAATTTTGTAATTTCACTCTACTCACGTCAGCGGTTTATCTGCTTGATCGAATTATTCTTAACTTTAGTTGTATTTTTAGGTTATACATCTAACATGGACTTCTAGATTTAGACGGATCAGGATACCTATACTTTTCCATTCAAGAAAATATGGATATAATAAAAACGTGCATCAAAAGCAGGGAAATGGATGTACTTAAAGAGTTTCAGATAATATTCAGGTTAGACATCTAAAATAAGCCATTGTATTTGAATAACCTAATAGAACTCCAATCGAATGCAATATTTCGTTCCACTGGAAATTCGACGATAGTGGCGCTATCTATTGGGGAAACGACGGAAGCTGTGTGAAACACCAATGCTACCAATGATTTCTCCTTAGCGCGACCTCGCAGAGCGATCATGCACTATTTTCCCGACAACCTAATTTTCGCCACACTGCTGCCGTATGGATGAAAGATCTATTTATTATTCATGATCTATGGATGAACCTAATTAGTCCTCTAAGGTTTATGCTTTCTATTTAATTTAAAATCTGTTCTAGTTAGTTTTATTTTTCACTTGATAACGTGAGTTGGATTATACTCTGGAAACATAGTGTATTATTTTCTTTACTCACATATATAATGACAAAAGTCTGAAGAAAATATTGTAAACAACGAGTTTTACTTTGTAACTATCTATGCACCCCGAATGGTGTTTTTATCAGAAATGACTGAAACCATTTTATCAGAGCTGGGTGGGTGAAAATAAAAATGTATAGTGAGTTCAGTTTGTGGAGGGTTTTTGCTTATTAAAATGTTAATAAAAGAAATGTAACTACGGACGTACGTACACTGGATTTTATAGTAGTTGAATTTCAACCAATATCAGAAGTCACTTACAAAGGTTGGAGAGCACTGTGGCGACAAATTCACAACGATTGAATGAAACCCCGAACCAGAAATAGAAGGAACAAAAAACAATAACAGAACAATTTAATGAAAAGTTATGTTTATTGTACTACCATTATGCACATTTCAATGACATATTCATCATCCTCAGAGGGCTTTCCTCTGAAGTTATATTTTTGAATAACTAAAAATGTCTTATAAAATGTTATCAGCGGTGAAATTCGCAGTTACTTTCGCAGACGTAAATCTTACCAAGAGTTTTAGACTTAAAAGTCAGCATTAATTATCCGGAGTTGTAAATCTGAGGAGTGCAATTCCATACTTTCAGACGCGGTATAAATCAGGCTCAGTGTGAACGCGAATTAAAAACTCTCCAAATAATTCACTAGACTTTTTCTCTAAGTGTTAAATTTGTTTTTATTGAATGCGCAATGTCCCGTTGAAAGCTGTAAATCAGGCGATTCCATCAGGGAAATTTTAATACAGTGTGATTTATTTTATTTCCCAGTAATAATATTTGTGACATTAACAAACCCTACGTAAATTGATATGTTATCATGTCTCTACGGAAATGCGCATATTTAATTTTGTTTGGATAGAATTAATTTTCAGCATTCGAGTTATTTGAATCCTAATTTAAACAAATCAACTTTCGTTCATTTAGCTTGTGACTCATTAATGTATTTTTGTCCTCAAATCACAAACATTTTTATACCAAGAAACATAAGGTACGAAAACATTATCCAAAATGTAGGTTATATTGTCAACTTAATGAATGTTCCGACTAAACAAAACAGGGTTTCTTTCTAATTGAAGGGAAATGGGGTTGGTATTGAACGCTTGTGAAATTGGTGACTATTAATTGAAATATAGTTCTTTTATTTCTATTTTTAACTATCAAAAAAATTGTGGCAATGCCCCATTACTTTGGGGAAGAAAGTTTTTCTGCCGTCATGGTGGATAGGGTTGTTGTCATACCTTACTGCTTGATATCAAAATGTTTATAACTTAAAGACCAAAAAAATATGTATACGTGCCGTATGTTTACATTTAAAATTTTAAGACAGTACCACCGGTAGTAGTTCCTAATCATCCAAAGGCATTATAAAACTTTCACTTTCTGTTGTTTAAAAGTTACGGAAAGGGTGGTATATTTTTGTAACAACTGTTATAACGATAATTCTAAAACTATTGTAATAATTCACTCGACTCTTTCTCGGGGTGTTAAATTTGTGTTT
>JAGFPH010002763.1:152833-166264 GCA_018207615.1 Philaenus spumarius
GGTTTAGAAAATAAGCTACCGAACTTTCCAAACACCCAGTACACAGTGACGTCAGGTTATACAACCTTTGTCTAGAATTACTCTGTGTTAATGAACAATTCATGTCAGAATCACAAATTACACTTTGTAATAGCAAAGTGCTGAAGCTGATTGTAAACTTTGTTTCTCATTTCCCCCTGTTTCATTCAGTTTATTGTTTTCTCAACGTTTTAACATAATGTAGTTCTTGTATGCTCTTTATAGTTTGCTATTGTTTTTGTTCCTTGTTTATTCTCTAGCTGTATATTTGTTTTATTAAAGGTTTTGCTAATTTTCTGTTTCTATTTAATAGTTTTTGTTTGTATCCCATATTTGTTATTTAACGTTTCTTTCGTTTATTTTAGTTAGGCTTTACTATGTTGTTACCCATTTTGCATTCCAACTCACTTTACTTATCTTGTTTCTCTTTCAAACATGTTTTTGTTATTTTTCTGTTTCTCTTACAGTTTTATTCTTTCATTTTCTTTGGTTTGATTTTATTGCGTTATCTTCCGATGTTACTTGTTAGCGAATTTCCATGGGAAAGATGAGCTATTGCAGTAACTCTTAGGGTGAGACATAAAGTCAAGAGTGGCCAATGAGCACCTATCATGGTCCCAAGAACACGTTTTGAGGCGTAAGTAAAAATTGAATACATCTACTTATGTGTTCCAACTCTAACAACGGCATTTTACGACCAATTTGGTTCAAATTTGGGACAAAAGTTTGTTTTTCAAGTCGCTTGGACAGATTTGTAGGTCAAAAATATGCAAGCAGAAGCACGTTTATTGAATGGAAGTAACAACTTTTGAGTTTTTTTGTAATAGAATGAATTTTTTTAGAAGTTTTATAAATAACAAATAAATATAGAGGAGATTATTCAGAACATTTTTTGTTACTTGACGTAGATCCCCAAAATCGTTCAAAACGTTAAATACCATAAAAAGTACCCAGTTCAACTCCACGTGGGTGATTTTAGCGTGAATGCCGCTTTGGATCCGAGTTCGATGGCTGGAATGCAAACTCGACTGCGAGCAACGCGAAGCAGTAAATAATCTGATAGCGCAAACACTTCTACTAATATATTTCGTTCGCGTAGGTAGCTATTCAGAGCCTTCATAAGTAGACCAATTTCCCAAACAGTTAGTTTAAGACCTAAAAAATATAAAATTTGTTTCAAAATTTGCTCAACTCACTTCTGATTTACCTGCGTGATCTAATTATTTTAAAACAAAACATTTCCTTGTTTTCATTTCTGTGTTTTCCTTGTCGCTCTTTCATCCATTTATTTCATTGTGTATTTAACGTTTCTTTACTTTGATTTAGTGTTGTATTATTTATATTGACTTCTTATGTTGAAATATCGAAGGAGTAAAATTATAAAAGACTTTTAAAAGCAATGATAGATTACTGAGCGTGTGTGCCCTTACAACCCCATTAGCAGCAAACGTTTACTAAGCAGGTTGTATCGGTAACAAAACACACAGATGCGAACGTAGTTAGACCCAATATTTGCTCTGTGTGTTTGTACCCAGTGTTAGGCGAAGGACGGACATATTTACGCAACGTGACTACCAATATTTATTTGTGTAAATAGATCAAACACTGATTAAACACTGCGACGTATCCAAACATCTGTTTAATGTCAACACTTGCAAAGCCAATGCGAGATTGTGTTAATAAATCCGTCGTAAAATAATCCCATCACGCAGCTGACCCTGACGTGAGTTGTTAATTAAGTTTATATGTATTAGGGCTGCAAGCAACAATTTGGGGAATTGGTTTTGTAACTCGGATTATGGACTGCGCAGAAGCGTTCCCAAGGTAAAATCCCACACTTGATTTTTAAACTGGTGCATTTATTTTATTGTACGTTTTGAAAAAGTTTTTGGAACCAGATGGGCTATAAAGCCGTGCAGATAAACAAAAAGAGATGAACAATCTCATATAACACAAACAAGTTTCATTCTTTTAAGAAATATATCCAACAAATTTTACTTCGAAACAAAAACTCGTCCAAACGAATTAGAAAAACAACGTGTGTTCTAAACTTGGACCAAATCGGGCTTAAAATGTGGCAGTTAGTGAGATAATATATATATATATATATATATATATATATATATATTTGTCTCGTAGCACTATTTGTTGATCTTGTGTCAGTTAACATTAATTGTTGATCATTTTGAAACGCTTATAACTTAAGTTCTAATTATAGTAGAAAGCTAATTTTGACACCATTCAATTCAGAATGAAAAACCGCATATGAAAAGTATCATGTATAGTTATATATACAAAAAAATTGACTTAATTTTAACAACACATTGTTGATCCAAAAATTACCTTCTTTGTTGATCGAAGTTCGTTTTTGTTGATCTAGCTTATTGATCAACAAAAAACTGTTAAAAATATGTTTGTGTTTGTATAAAGCGTGTCCCATAAGTAAAGTAACAAACTTCGGGAAATGGTTATGTCGGTCAAAATAAGGAAAAAAGTTTATATAAACACAAACCTGAAAACGCTTCGTTTTCTAGATATCTGCCATTTTGTTTTTTGTACAAAATAATTATTATCTAGAGAACGGTTTGACTGATTGAGTTCAAACTTGGCATGCCGTTTAACCAAAAAATTATGTAGCTCAAGAAATATTAGCAATTAAATCCAATCATTATTTTTAAAATGGCGGCTGTTTGAAAATTTTAAACCTAAATTACTCAAAAACCGTATATTTTAACAAAATATTTCAAGGAAACTTTTTTGTAGCCCTTTTGATTTTCTATCGGATGGTGTAACTGTCAAAACAATCGGATGAAGGAAATAGTTCAGTTATGTGTAAATAATTGAGGGATAAAAAAAATTTGCAGTTTTTTAGTAATTTAGGTTTGAAATTTCCAAACAGGTGCCATTTTGAAACTCATTATTGGATTTAATCGTTTATTTTTCTTGAGATACATAATTGTTAGGTTAAACATTATGCTAAGTTTGAACTCAATCAGTCAAACCGTCCTTTCTCTAGATAAGAATTATTTTGTATAAAAAACGAAATTTCAAATATCTAGAAAACGAAGCTTTTTCGAGCTTGTGTTTCTATGTACTTTTTTCCTTATTTTGACCCATTCCTCGAAGTTTGACACTTTACTTATGGGACACCTGGATAATAGTTTTTTTTATGCATTGTGCATGTTATCATAAATTGTTGTGTGAAATAATATATTAATAATAACTTTTTAGCACTTTATGTTGCAATTTTCTACAGATACTACTAGTAAATATAACACAGAGTAAATAAAACTCTTCCGGAAAACGTGTTATCTTAATAATAGCTGAAACTAGAAACGGGAAGTTTGTTAAGAATGTTCTTTGTTTCATATGAGATGGTGGAGAATTGAAGTTTTATTTAATTAATTTAAAACAGCATTATTTTCCAGAAACCCTATCCCGGCTATACTAAAACTAAAACAATAAAAGAAAAATTTAATTTATGTTTTTTTTTTATTTTGTAATGTTAAAGGTAACGCAGAATTAAATTCCAAGTTATCATTCAACAACGTCTCTTAACTCTTTTGGAACACTCTTTACTATAGTTTAGCTTGATAGAAAATAGAAACTGTAAATTATGGTCGGAGTGTTTTGACTTTGCCATAAAACAGGAAAACATCGTTTAGTTTTTTATTTAAAAACAGAAGAAAATAAGAAACAGTTTTGGAAAACTCGTTACGATATTTTTGCATAGTGGCTAAAACTAAGGATGCCAAATATTTGTAGAAATGTTTTTTCTGCGCCTTTGGAGATAACGAAGGATACCTATTTTTAATTTATAATTTTTAAAACGGAAGAAAATATTTAAATCCTTTCGGAAATTTTTTGACTATATTTCATTGATGGCTGAAGTTGAAAACTTACAAAATTTGCTAGAAATGTTTCTTTTTATGCCGTAACACATTGCACTAATTACTCATTTTGATAATTATTCTTAAACTGCAGAACATATGAAAACTCTTCTGAAAAACTGGTCATCATACTTAGTAACGGCAACAACTAGAAACGGAAAATTTGATAAGAATGTTTTTATTTTGTGTCGTTAGAAATAACTGGAATACATGTTTTGGTTATTTATTTTAAATCGTAGAAAATAAGAAAACTTGTTACTACATTTCGGCAACTGTTGAAACAATAAATTGTAATTTTTGTAGGCACTTTTTTAATACCGCAGGATTAATGATTACCTATTTTACAATTTATTTAAAAAGGAAGAAAAAATTAAATATCTTGTGGCAAAAACGATTATTTTATCGAAAGAATTACTTCCTATAGAATAGTGTACAGAATGTTTGAATGTGAGTTTTAACTCTCTAGTCCAGCTTCTACAGTTAGAACCAACATCAGAGTTAATTATGTTTTAACCTATGTGTACTGATTCCTAACACAAGATTTACTTATGCACTATGCTGCTACTCAATTTGTATTAAGCTAGCACAAACTAAAGACCTTTTGTTCTTTACCAACAAGAAATATATATTTTTTTAAACACACATTCTAAAAAAATAACTTTTTTTTTGCAAGAATTATACACAAAAGTCTTATGGGAGTGCTATCAGAATAACTAATCTACTTAACACAGAAAAGTATATGTTTTAGTATTGTCTCCTTTATACTATATGTGATAGCCAAGACCGGATTTTTATTAATTATTTCTTTTATTCGTGGAAAAACAACCACCTCTTTCTGAATGCTATAGTATTAAATTCTTAAAAACTAAAGTAGATTGCATTAAAACTATCAAATATTAATTTATAGCAAAGTCCAGCTACCTATTGTTATCTTTGCCGCACAATGGGTAGTCATATTTATTAGCCCTCATAAAACAAGGAAATGTCGGCTCAAAGAGGCGATGTTAGGTCAGGTACTGGTGAGGTATCTTGGTAAACATCCAAGGGGTGGTAAGGGTCGTAAACACTTATAGGCTTGCACTGTGGCCTACAAGTATTCAATTATAACTATTTTGTATATTAACATTACTGACAAAATTATTTATTTTAGGATAAGGAATTTTATTCAATTGTTTAAAATTTTCAAATGTAGGCCTATATGTTTTCGCTGATGGTGCGAGATTTCGTTTGATTGTTTCATTTAGGGGTGGATTGATCAATAGATAAAAGTTCGTACAAATCATTTAAAAGTGATCACTAAATTTAGAAATATACAATTACATTTTTTATGTTAAATACGAAAATACATGGAGGGGGAAAGTCTGAGAACGGCTTAATATTTGGTATATAAGGAACATTTTAAGGTAGGTGTGATTGAGGACCTACTCTATGTAAATTTCAATTATATTCACAACGGTGTAAGATATGGATGTGCCGTTTTCAACATTGATTTTCTCTTAAAGTTTTACATTGAAATTGTGTATCAGATGACCACTTAATTATTTATAAAAAAGTTACATTCAAAAAGGCAGATCCAAGATGGGAGAATTTTTTTTTTACATATTAATAAAATAGTGTTTTTACATAGAGTAAGGTTCCTTAATCATACCTACCTTCCAATTTTCCTTACATAACAAATATTAAGCCATTCTCAGACTTTTCGAACACCCTGTAATTATACGAGTATACTGCACTTAAAAAGCATTGATACTATCTCGTCTCAACATATAGATCAGAGTCGAAACTTCACTAGCTTTCAAACATGTAGTGTTGGTGAAAAGTATTTAACTGTTTTCTTATGAACACCTTTAAAATCAATAAACGGTACGAGGCCTGGCACATACTTTCTTACAAACATATTTAAATTATTAAACAGATTCACTGTGACTTCATAATTGTATGTAGGGTAGGAGAGGTGATTTATTAAAGTAGGAGATTAACAAATAAATATTATTATTATTGTTATCTAGAGAGATAACTATTCCATCAATTTCGAACAAATTTGAAAAAAGCACGTCAATTATAGGCCTCTATAGATGCACTAAAATTTTGAAAAACAACCCCCTTTATGGCCAAAAAACCCCAAAAAATCAGTTATTATTATTATTATTATTATTTCTAAACGAGAATTCTTAGAAAAATGCTGTTTTTTGCATATAGTAGGGTACATTAAAGGCTTCAAATAAGCCAAATTTTATCAAAATCGTTAGAGCCGCTTTTTTATAATAAAATAATAACTGATTTTTTGGGGGTTCTTTTGCCAAAAGGGTTTTTTTTTTAAATTTTCAAACCCGTTTTTCGTGCATCCATACAGGCCTACTTGACATGTCTGGTGCAAATTTGTTTGAAATCGATTGAATAGTTTTCCCTCTATACATACAGACATATACATACATACAGACACACACACTCACCCCCCACCCACACACACACACACAGACACACCCCCACATACATGAATACATACAGACATTTTGTAAAAAAACATTTTTTGGACTCAGGGGGTCCCAAAACGGATATTTCCACAAAAATCTCAACATCGATTTTTTTGCGATCACTATACTTTCTCTGTACTATAGTACAGTATAGTGAGAAAGTAAAAGGGTTTGAATCATTATTATTGTATTTTGTGTAGCGCTAGTCTATACGGTTTGTTATTAAATAGGTTCAGTCCTCTTTCAATGTAGTGACATAGTATGTTCAATTTTTGAGCATACAGTATTACATAATAAAATTAGTAATATTTAGGTAGTTTTTACAAGGAATGTATTTATATATCAAGCTATATTTCATTAAAAACTTGCATTTTACTACAGAGTAAACATACTTTAATTCTGGTCAGGAAGCTTTTGGCAGTCATTACAATAAACTAGGAGAAACATTAATGAGCTTCGCATGCATATACCCTTATAACCTCTGCACAAGTATTTTATAAACTTTTGCATTAAACTTGTAAGTACTCTAATTAATGATAGTAAATGGGATTAATTGTTTAAATCAAATTATTAAGTAAATGATACGTAACAAGAATAATAAGAACTGTTAAAAATAACCAGCATAATTTAGGTTCTCTTCAATATAAATCTAACCTACAGACTACTCAATCAATTATTAATTGATTGAAATCATGAAATCAGCTGTTAATCGAAACAATATAAGTAACAGGTGATTATTGTACCAACACTTAACATTGTCAATGTGCTCTTCTATGTCTTTTATATAGTCAAATATTTGTTTTAAACTATTTAAGATTTTTGCCCATACATTTTTAATATTTGGAGATATAACCAAACTTTAAAGAAAAAGTAAGTATATGTTTAAAAAGCATTATTTGGTATTTAAGTAGAAATAAGTAGTACTTGCACTAGATCTGATTGTTAGGTAATAATTTTACATATTGTCATTTATATTTATCAAAAATTCTATATTATTACTGTTAGAAAATTGAAGTTAAGTACTCGAATTAAATTTTTATAGAACTCCATATATCATAAGCAAAGTTTGGTAAAATTGTTAATTCTGAGTAAAACATAAAAATACAAAAATCAATTATGAAAACCGATTACGGCCGCCAACTTAAAACAAAACCATAAAATCAAAACTTTTAAAATGTTCTTTTAAAAGATATTTATAATAATTGGGTAACTCTCAACTACAGTAAATATTTCTTTAAAAATCACAACCACGTCCATAATATACTTTTTTTGCCATTGGAATTTGAAAACAAATACTTCTCTTAGATTAATTTTAGTTGCAAAATATTGAAGTTTTAGCAGAAATCAAGCTAAACCGATTCTGGTATTAAAATTAGTTTCTATAACGATGGATTGACCATACTTTGAAACATTTTTGTTGAGATATTTGCAATGTTAGTTCTGGTTTAAAAAAAAATATAAAGAGGAACCCAGAACTAGAATACTAGAACTGAGGCGTCTGGAAAACAAAAACCTAAGTATAAAAGAATGAGAGAAACCACGTCACAAGGCACCGGCGTACAAAGAATGAATCTTATTTTTTTTAGGTAAGTCAACATAGGTCTAGTTTTATTTTTTCTATTTAGTTTATACATGTGTTAGTCCTTCACTAGACAACGAGAGTTTATTTATACTCTCAAAATGTCATGCATTACTTCCTATACAAAAATGATTGCAAATGTTGTAACAACAACCAACAACAAAATGTAATAATAAACCGATTAGTTTACTGCCTATACGTAAAGTTCCCAGTTATACTACTTTCATTTGAGTGTTTGGTACTCATCGACTATTTAAAGGCTTAAAACTTTTAATTCATTATTTAAATGTGTATGGTATAAACCATATTAAAAATCAAAATAATATTATAGTACACTTGCATATATCTATTTTATAACAGAAAAATTATTGTACATCTAAAATAGTCATTTTAAAATAATCAGGTAGTCTAGCCATAATTGGAACTCCTATTTTCCATATGTTGCAAAGAATAAACCATTTAAAATATAATAATATTAACATATTATATCTATTTGTTTTCTTATACCCCTAATATTTGAATTTACACAGTTAATATAGCCAGGTAATAAATGTCAATACAATTATATCTTTAGCTTAATTAGTAGCGCTCTGTAGATATCTTAAATACTCCCCCTCAAAATGCGCACTTTGTTGGTGACTTCTCTTAAAATCAATTATTACTTCAAATGAAATAATCAGAGCGGCCCTACAGCATTTAAATTATAAGTTTATCTTATTTTGATGGTGAACACTTTATACTGTATTTCATATTGATAAGTCCACTACAGTCAGATAGATTTAATGTAAGCTTCATTACGGTATATACATTGTAACTAAAGTCATTAGCACAAGTTTGGAATACTATCGTCAAAGTCAAAGTTTTGTGATAAAAAGTCAGGGTTTAGAAAATAAAATATAAGAAGAGGGCAATGTCCGTTTTTTGGTAATCAGAATGCCAGAGTTCGGCTTCTTACTTTTAATAGTCGTGGATGACAAATGGTGACTATTTTGAGCCTTAGGAGTGCGTTTATAAAAAAAGGAATTTAATTTAAAAAACATACACCGCATCTAACAACCATCCGAACAGTGCGTACTAGAGCAAATGAAACAGTTCAGCCAAACACTGAAACACCATAATTTCTTTTCTAAAGAAACTAAGGAGAGTGTTTTTTCATTGTTCATTTAACTATTGGAAAAGTGACCAAATTCGATATAGATTGAAATTATGTATCGTAGTCAATGTTTGTTAAAATTCTAAGTTTTGAGTAAAACTGTTAATTAGTAATAAATAAAAATACGCAAACTGTTTATTGTCACCAACTTGAAACGGGAACAAAAAATATATAATTATATTATTAAACGATACTAGTAAACGAGCTACTATACAATGATGATAGCTATGTTTGAATTAAAAATTTCTTCAAAGTTGCATCCACTACCAAAATATGCCTTTTAGAGCTCTGAAATATGAAATAATATTTTATGTTTAGATTTTTTCATTTCAAAATAGTTAGTTTGCTCACTATGGTATTAGTATGGTGGCCTTTTACACTTTGAATATGTATATTGAATTGTTTTTTGTTGTTTTTTTCTTTAAAATACTACATGAAAGCTTAAAACATTTAATTAACTATACAAAGTACAGTATAAACCTTAATAGAACTAAAAATAATACAATATAACATTCGCACATTATTTGTGCAATTTATAGAAAATTAAAATTATTGATGTTTTAAAATAACGAGATATAGTAAGAATAATAAACATTTACCAGATTAAGTAATGATTCCGAAATTTCTAATAAATAGTAGACCCAACATATTTATATTTTATCTCTTTTACATCTCTTTAGTTTATCTCTATGAATTAAAATGTTTATTCCTCCTTAAAAATCCACCTGTAGAGAAAGTATTGCAAATTCTTTTAAAACTTTTTGATTTTTTCAAAACAAAATAATTGTTCTTTGGAAAAGTTTAAAAATGCATGGATGCTTTACAAATCCATACAAATTTGAATTTATTCAGGCTATCAAACGTAACATATAGTTAAGGAGCTTATAATATTCGCTAAAACTTAATATATTCCCGTTTACTCAACTATGTTATTGACTCTTAAATAAGCTCTTTAAATTAAAATGACAAAAACATACCTTAAGATCGCCTATTGTAATTTACAGCTTTCCTTCAACTATTTATATTGTTTCTCTCCTTATGATATTTCAAAAGTCGCATGGAGTATTGTAATGTTACAGTATTTAAAAATGGCATGTACTTCAAATCACTGACTTCTTTAAATCTATTTAAATCAACTTGTTTCTAATTGTTACAACTACAAGACGAGATGTAAACTTATGTCTAAATACGTCTAAAATGGGTCTAAAATATGTCTAATCAACCATTAAAGAAATTAAGAAAAAATAAAAGATATTTTAAAAAAACCCTTCTCTATTTCCTTAAAGATCCAATGCTGGCTGAAATATTGAGAACTAAGTTGTTCAGTTGTTAAAAGTGAAAACCAAATCACAAGACTAGCTGCTACCTGCCTTATCTCCCATTGTCCTTAACGCACCCAAAACGTTCTCAATAACTATATAGTTCAGAGTTTTCTACATATTTGTCAATGGTCAGTTTGTTTCATTCGACCAATGTTGTAAAAAATATGAAGAACAATTTCATCCTAGGTTAGGTAAACTTATATTTCAATTACAAATGGAAATTATTTGCTATTCAATTAATTCCACTAGCATCGTTGCTTCAATGTTCTCTACTTCTGTTTCATTTTAGTTTGATTTAAAATGGAAATTGTAAAAAAAACTTAAAGATTGAAATGCTGACGTGAAAATTTTTAAATTTACAATATTCCCCTTACTATTTTTTTATTTTCTGTGTAAAAATTTAGCAAGTGTCTGCTGTTAAAGGCACAAAAACGACGCGGCGGTTTTAACAAAACGTTTGACTTTTTTTAATAAATGCTCAATCTCGTTTTGAAATAATACATTAAACATTATAACACACCAGAACAGTTTTGAAACCAAATAAGTAAATCAATGTAATCGTGTACTGATAAATTTAAAATATTAAAATTTTATGTGAACTAATTTCAAATCGTTACTTATTTGGAAATATTACAACAAACCAAAAAGCAGGACAAATAATAGACCTCCCTACCTATAAAATACACTTATCTGTACTATAAATGATGCCATCCATCTAATTTATTGATATTCACAAACTTCAATATTTTACTGCATGGTAAAATAAGTTTGGAACACATATTTGGAAATAAAAAATACTTTTAAATGTTGAATACAAAGAATTGATATAGCTAATACTACTGATAATTTTCATTGTACACTTTGTCCAAAATGAAATATTTTGTATTAAAACCAAAATGTCTTGGAATCTTATCTAGATTTTTAACCGATAATGTTGATTAAAAAAAAAAACAGTACTGAAGTAGTATTCACATGAATTGATTACAAACGCAGTTAGTTTTAGTTATTATTTTTGTATTTTGTGTATCAAAAGGCTTATGCGATCTGTTATTATAAAATAAGTATTTTTTCGCTGTCATAGCGTGTTTAATTTTTAAGCATACTAAATGACAAAACAAAATTATTTGAGTTTAAAAAATGTTCAACAGTTTTTAGCTAGTTTATACAATGATTAAATAGCTATATTTTGTTGAAAATATTTGCATACTGGTTTAAAGGCCATGCATTGTACTAAACAGTGGACAAACGAGTGAATATATTCTGGTCAATTCTGGTCCGTAAAAGCTTTTTGCAACCATTTTAATATACTAGGGAATATTTTTGTGTTTCTCACACAAATAGTATTTATTTTATGTATTTCAAAAAAATTGTCCATTTTAGAAGTACACCCTACTGTTTAAATAATTTTATGCCATTGTTCTTTTACAGTTAGTTAATGTATCAAGTTTATGTAAATTTAAACTAGGACATAACTTTTACAAAAATATGAAATAAATCAAGTTTAATATCTGTATGTATTTCAAGTATTTTCACGACTAAGCAATAATCAATTCAAATGTAGCTATAATTAGTCGTTACACAATATAACAGTTTTAGAATTTTCAAATACAAAAAATTGTTACAATAAATGTAATTATTGTACTTCCATCTTCCATTTTACATACATATACAATAACATACAAATGAAACTAAAAATTTCGAAATTTTCTATGATACTTATTTATAATTTTCCTATTTAATCAAAAAGTTTATTTGAACTTTAATTTTGCCTATATTTGTCATTCGACTACTCAAATACTTATCAAATACTTGTTACAAATCTGTTAAATACTTATTAGATTTCGTCAAAATAGTTGTTCTTGAAAGGAGTGTAATAATGCTTGACCACTCTACAAATCTGTAATAACTATATGGTTAAAATTTTACTTGTCATAAGTTGTCATAGTGTTTCATTTGTGAACATACTACATGATAAAGCAAACAATATATTAGTTTAAAAAATAAACAATGTTTAGGTAGTTTTTTCAATGGGTTTATTTATATATATCAAGCTATATTTAATTAAAACTTTCATTTTAGTACAGATTAATCATATTTTAATTCTGGTCTGTATAAGCTTTCGTAACCATTCAATACACTAGGAAAAATTTAGTTTGCTTCGCACGCTAACCCCCTTATAACTTCCTAACAAGTATTTTATAAATCTCTTATAATACACTTATAGGTTAGCCTAATCTAAAGATGGTAATTAATATTAAATATCTGAATCAAATTATTAGGTAAATGAAATAAAAAAAATCTTAAGGAAGTTTAAAGGAGTTCTCCTAATCACAGATATAACCAATACATGAAAAATATACATAATTAATTGATCCAAAGTATACAATCAGCTGTTAATTGAAATATAATAGTAAACAGATGATTAATGTTTACTGATGTTCAATGAGCTGATCCATACATTTTTAAAAGTCAAATAGCTTTTTACTATTTTATGCTTAAAATTTCTTTAAATTATTTGTAAATTTTAGAATTTACAAACACTTATTAAATATGAAAACCATTTAGGATCGCCCATTTCAAATGTGATCAATAAAATAAATTAGTTTTTATATTTAACTTTTTTAAACCTTTGAAATTATGGAACACTTAAAATGTGTTTAAATATCATAACACATATAAATATCATTATAGGCAAATTTTGAAATTGGCTATATAATTTTCACTGAAGTACCCAGTTTGTTGTATGTACTTTTAAAATAAGTAAATTAGTATATTATCCTCTTTAAATTTTCGGATTTTTGTTTCTTTTTTACTAAAGTTTAATTCAGATCTACAAAACACTTCATCATTCAAATGTTTGTGAAACATTTCCCAGTTAAAAAAAACGTATTTGTCTCACAAAAACTCATTTTTAAAAGCGTTATTACCATATTTTTGACTTTAACAGTTAACGCCTTGATGTTAATTTAAATTCAGAACCATGTTCATAAGCATG
>JAGFPH010002764.1:8970-44513 GCA_018207615.1 Philaenus spumarius
ATCCCTTCCCTAAAGTAAAATGTGAACATTGCTAACGGAAAAATGGTATAAATTTTACAAGCTTAAGACAGTTAACACATTCTAGGTTCAGAATGCTGGTTCACAACTTCTGTGTGCGTTTATGGACAAACGATGTGTTCTTTAAACGACATATTTCAGCACAGTGTATTCTAACGGACTTACATTACCCTGTGAATGAGTTAGAAGTATTAAACTACAAAATGCGTGGATATACGCTAAGTATAATCGTGTTAATAAATAATTTAAAACATAACATCATTTTCGAAGGTGTCGATGTAAGAGCGAAGTTGGAAATTGTAATGAAGTTTCCATGTCGTCCGGAAAACATATGGACATTATATATTGCAACAAATTATGATGGTGGTATTGACAGAATAACACCATTGAGTTCTGCTCGAGACGGAAATTTAATAAGAGTACTTCTAAATCGAGAAGAACAAGTAAGATCTGATGCTATTGACAGTGGATATGAATCAGGATTTACAGGCGAGAGCGATAACGAAGAAAATCCTGAAGATGTAGATATTCAACGAGTACTAGATATGATGTAAATATGTTAAAATTTTTTAATTTGTGTAAATAATTTTTACTCTTTAAATATTATTATTATTAATAATATTAGAATAAACTTGTTTTATAATGAATGTAACCAATTATTGTTTTTAATATGTTACAACTTATTAAATTTATGTAAATATTTTTAATTATCAATAAAATGTTAATATAAATTTCATTGTTGTTATTTAAAGGCCTTTATGAAGATAATTTAGTTGACATAATAAAGCGTATACTTGAAAAAATAATTTAATCACAAACATAAACTGCAATATACACTGAAGTAATGTGTTATAAACTCATTGTTTAACATAACATGTGTAAGCTACCTTTTTGCCATTTTATAATGTTGCCCAGGAAGCACCAACGTGGATGTAGGTAGCATAGCTCCCCACCTAACCTAACATGCATTACAACTACCTTACATCTTAAAGATTACAACTATTCTAAGTAATACAAAAGCTAATTACATAAATAATATCTTAAATAAACTATAACTTAACATGCATTACAACTACCTTATATCTTAAAGATTACAACTATTCTAAGTAATAAAAAAGCTAATTACATAAATAATATCTTAAATAAACTATAACTTATTACATACAAACATTATTTACAATTGTCTATATAATATTAAAACTAATTTCATATATATATTATAACTTAATTTACTAAAGTATAATAAACGCAAATTGTATAGAATATGTAAAAAATTTACAATAATTTAAAATTAATAAATACAGTAATATATTATCAACTATTTATAGTAAATAATTATTTACAATTATCTACATAATATAATAACTAGAATTACTAAAATATAATAAAACACAAAATGTATATACCATATGTACAAACAAGAAAAAAAAATTATGACTATTGGATAAAAAATAATATTGCCCGCTATTTATTATATACACGTTATACTAAAAAGGTTTTTATGGCAGATCCTGTTTATAATTTACAAATATTTATTCGCGTTTTTAAGTCGACCACCCGAAATATAGCATTTACTTTTCAGATACTCGTGTGTGTGACGACATACACACTCACTACTCCTGTGTTTAAAAATCGATTAATTAAATATAATATTTTAGAAAGGTTCTTTCAAAAGTATTTAATCAAAGAAGTTTGAAAATAAACTAAGAAAAATAATTGTGGAATGGAAGTAAATATTTTAAGGTTAGAAATTTCAAGATATTTTAAATTATATTTGTAACGTTAAAATAAAATTATTTAGTTTGTTATATTATTGTATGTTGCGTCTTACGTTTCGGATACTTGTGTATTATTAAAATAGAGATACTTATGTCTAAAGCTATCTTATATCAGGGTTGTTGTTCTGTTTCATGTTGGAAATACACAACGTTGTATGAAATTCACAAGAACTCTAACAATCCGGATAGAGTATAACTTAAATAACACACTCCTATAATATGTCGAGGAAACCACATTTAATAATACACTCACTACTCCAGCGCTGCGGTTGTTACAGGAAAACTCTATTGCAATCTAGTTCGTTTAAAACCAAAGGGAAGGGTGTCAAAATCTTCTACCCTACGTCTTTTAGTATAAACAGTTCTGTACGCTTTGTTTTCGGGGCGACTTACAACATTACAAGGCTTTATCCTAGATATTTTATGAGGATCGGTTACAAGAATTGTAGTGGGGTTATTTTCCAATACCATACTTTTTATACTTTCAAAGTTTATTAGTTGATCGTTATTATAATTTAATGATATTCCTTTTACTTTGCAAACAGTTTTGATGTTATCACCTCCTTGAACTCTTACTTTGTAAGCGTAATTTTTTGGCCCTCCGCTTACAAACATGTTTATATATGATCCTGGACCGTATTCAGCTACTTCATCAGTTAAATCTCCCAGATAATCACCAATTTCTAGTCCTGTTTCCCCCGGTTTTTGAGTAAATATAACAGCATCAGTGTCAAAATACAGAATTCTTTCTCCTAAAGTTTCCAAATATGAATACAGTTTAAGACGTGCTATGGCTGTTACATAAGCGGCGATGATTACATTAGCTTTGGGTGATGGTGAAATAGATTCGTCATTATAGCACCAGTTTGCAAGCATAATTTCTTCGTTAATCGGTAAGACGTCTTTCGTTGTAATAGAAGGGTTTGTTACTATGTTTATTAATTCTTCTCTAGTTTTCACAAAAGTGTTTTGATCAAGATTCTCCCTTTGACCAAACTTTCCCCAAAAACTATTTAACATTAGTTTCGAGAGTGCTCTTAAACCGGGGTTTTTCTTTATGTTATGCCTGTCCAACAAAACGCCTTCTCTCTGATTAAAATTTATAACATATTGAGTTTTTGCAGCGTCAGAAATACACCAATCGGGCCACCCAGAGGATTCTTGCTTCATTTTAAGGAATTTATTAATATACTGGACAAACAACCCGCCGTTTCCTCCAATATATTGAGTAGTTTTGTACTTCCATATTTCGTAGATTTTAATAATTTTATAACCCATTTCTAAGGCTTTTTTTATTTCATCACTGACCCAAGTCCCAGTTATACATCTCTGTTCATTACTATGATTGCATTCGTTATCATTTAATGTTTCAACACAAACCCTACAGAGTGCAAAGTACAATTTTTTGTGGATTTTAATTGGTAGTACAGGGTGATACAGATCAGTTGGCGGCAAGATTGTTATTTTTGCAACACCATCAATCCCGTCTAAGTTTTGTGGACAGTTAGCCCCAAACAGTATTTCAGGATGTCCAATTGGGAATTTCCCATATTTGCATGCCCATGGATAAAGACTGCATACATCTAAATACTTAATTATCTCTCCAATTTCTTCGTTTACTTTGTAATATAGCTTAGTAGCGTTAGTGCGTCCACCAAAAAAAGCATCTCGCGGGTTCAGGGGGGCCGAACAAGTACCAATTTGTCTTTCAATATATTCCCTAATTTCTGGCCGTTCCATTTGTTTGATGTGGAAAATACATTCCCACATTTCGATGATTTTATATTCGCGGCTTTCTAAAAAGTGTTTTTTTCTCTGTGTTCGCTCGTATCTTAAAGCCATTGTTTTGTGGGGCTTATTGTAAATAGGCTTATCCCTATTTTTGAAACACATAGGACATCCGTGAAAGAAACAACCGTTAAATTCAAAAACAGTTTTTTCATTACCGTTTTCATAATATCCATCGACTTTGTAACTAGCGATCCTTACCTCCCTTCCATTTCCAGCATGTTGAATGTTTATATTCAGATCGTTTTCTAGCCATGTTAACCAACACAGTGCTTTATGAGATTGATTATCGGCCATTCTATACCCACCAGTTGGTATTATGCCTATTTGGTTTTGTGGGAGGTAATTTTTTCTGTACGTTTTCATGCATGCGCTTGCTATACTTACAGCATGAAATAACGGATCGATCTTTGTTTCTTTTAAAAAAAAGTGTTCTGAATTTAATGCATGCTTTTTTTTAAATATTAACATCCTGTTTGCAGTATTTTTCTAGTTCTTCTTGAAAATTAAAATGGTTATTAGTTGACTTAGCATTATCGTACCATTTTAAAAAATCTTCTCTATCTTTTCTATTCATATAATTGTAACCGTATTCTACAGGAGCAGGGAGCTTACCAATATAATTCCAATTTTCCTGTCTGTTAAAAAAATGAGGGAAATATCCTTTGTTGTTACAATCTAGATCGAACATTTTAGGTAGAGCGCTTAGACGTGTATTTAAAAAATTTAGAGAATCAATGATTTTGATGTTACCATATTGTATTACTTGTATTTTCGACCCACACATGATAACTTTCGGTGTCCATTTCAATACTTCAACCATATGTTTCAGTATAAACTGTCCATCATACGATCTCATATTATGTGCCATCAAAATAATTGTCGAAAAACCAACTCTAGGGTGTGTTACATATACCATGAAATCTTTCAAAGTGGTTTCTCCTTTGAAAATGTATTGCTTTAAACCACATGTATTACACATTTCTTCGCTATCTGTATTAATACAACTATGACAAGATTGCTGAGCGACACAAAAGTTTGGTTTGTGTTCAAAAATATTATTTTTATTTTGGAAGAGGGTATCTTGAGTACATTCAAAGTCAAAAAATATATATAAAAATTTATTATTATCGTCAGACTTTACTGTTTGTTTTTCAGGCCTCATAAAACATAAATGACCTGAAGGTTTGTACAGTCTGCATACACTACAATACGTTTCGTGACAGACGTGTCCTGTTTTCCTATTTAAAACGTTGTAAGTTTTCCTACACACCGAACAAAATTTACATACGTTACATGTGCTTTTTTGTTTGGCATACATAGGTAGTATATGTTTGTTAAAGCAATTTTGATTTTTAAAAAATCTATTACATTGCGGGCATTTAAGTTTCTCGTCACCCGTGCATATCGGGGCATGATTACAGGACATGCATTTCAGAGGGCATCGGTGTTCTTGTACTCTGTGGTAAGGAAATTTGCAATTACGGCAATAATACTCTGTTGTAAATGCAGCTGTTAGTGATGTTATGACGTTGTAATGTCCGTTGCTGTATAATAAATCTAAATTTATTTTACCGATAGGTCCCTCAAACAATGTTTCACGACCTCTTCTATCACTTAACACTGTAATACAATACTGATCCAGATAAGCCTGAAAAAGTTTGATTTCTTCAATACCTGCACCGTTTGATAAATCTGCGACTTTTTCACATAAAAGTTCTGCTTCGCGGGTTTGCGTTTCCCTTCCAGGTTTTCTTATTTCTTGATAAATTTTATTGTTTGCCACATTTACATCTTTTTTGGAGTGTGCAATCGCCACTACTAAGGCCCTACTTAGACATAGGTTGTCATTGTTATTAATTACTATAACTCCTCTTTTTTTCTTACAAAAGTCATTAAATGAACTTGTATAATCAATTCTACCCCTTTTACCGCCTCTAGGCATTTTTATATGTACTAACTTTAAATGCATAGCGCCATCAATAAAAAAAGCTTCATTGCTCTGTATTATATTTTCTACAGTTTGTAGAATTATTTCGGTATTTAACTGGTCTGCTCTGCGAATGCTTATTCCTATAGGCCTTTGTTCCGGTTTTTGAGCGTTATCGATTGTAAGCCCTACTCTATCGTCATTTTCAGTGTTGGATTTTATAAAATTTACTACTGCGTTAAACATATTTTTAAGCCACTCATTTACATTTTCATTTTGGGATGGGTCTCTGAATTTTAAAGTCAATTCTCTTGCATCAGTTTTAAAATTTTTATATTTTTTGGAAATGTCACTGATTACTTTGAACGGTTCGGACCCGTAACCTACTTGCATGTCGCGGCTGCAATGAGGCTGAGAGGTTGTCGGTGAATTAAAATTTAGCGACACGTCGCGGCTACACTCAGGTTGTGGACTTAAAGGATCTCTAAATGGTGTTGGAGGCGACAGAATTGGTTCTGGTGAAATTATTACACCTTCAGGTGTTCTTGGGGGTGACGGCAAGTAAAAAATATCAGGAATTTCACCAAGCTCTATTCCAGATACAGGATCGGCCATATACAGATCAATTAAATCTAATAATGATATATCATCACTAAAGAAAGACATTTTATAGATAATGTTTTAAAATAATGTTAAAGTAAACGGTTAACCTAACACTGTAGTTTGGAAATGTAGTAGTTGTTAATAGTTAAGTACTTACATTTTTTGTTTAACAACACTAAACACAAAACACTATCACAAACTAAAAAAACGTTCTTCAACTTCTAACAATAACACTTCAAGCACAAACTCGTAGAGACACCAGTTGGTTCTGATGAGCTGCTCTCAAATTTAGGCGTTTATATAGACTTCTCTCCCTCTTCCCGAAACTGAGACAATGATAAATAACACACATATAGTCTCTGAGTAGGGTTGCTATACCCTAATAGGGTTCTTAGACCCACAGATTAGGGATGTACAATTTATCACTCTAACAGAATATTTATTACAAAGGTTCCCACACTATCTGACATCACTATTTATGAACAAGTTAAGAAATCGAATTAACAACAGAGTTCCCACACATTCTTATGATGATAATTTATCACTCTACCCTTCTGATGGGGCTGGTTCCTTAAAAATCCAACCCTCCAGAAGGACCCAAATCCTACAACATAACATATCACTTGTCTTTTATCATCCGTAAATAACGTTGACACCTCATTAAAAATTGCAGGTGGATCCAAAGCCTACAAAATAACACAATAATTATCCTTTATCACCCTTACATAAAACTCTTGTCTCGGTGGGGGTGTCTCATCAATTTTCTTTTATTATCGATACATAAGGTTGACAGCTCAATAAAAAATCTGCTCATTAAAAAATGCAGGTGGATCCAAAGCCTGCAACATAACACATCAATTATCTTCCATCACCCATTAATAACGTTGACAGCTCATTAAAAAATAACTCATCCCCATAAATTCCTGTGTGCCCAAGTACGGGGAAAAACCTAATTAAACCTAATTGACAGCTCCCTCACCCTCCTATAACACATCAATTATCTTTCATCACCCATTAATAACGTTGACAGCTCATTAAAAAATGAACACCTGCAACTCATTAAAAATGCACACCTGCACACCCCGCACTTCCCCGCCAGCCTGTCGGACCCAAGAAAGGGTACTTACTACTTAAGGGTTAATATACTAAGTTTACTTACTTACTATTAAGTTTCTTTTTCTATAATAATGTATAAAATATAATTTTAATGCTTGTAGGGCTAAAGCTGTAGATCTATTTAGCCATGTTTTAGTATTGTTGCTAAATTAAGTATTGTAGGATATAGGACAAGTTAGTTAGGCCAATTATTCTTTTTGTAAAACTATATTTAAGTTCAATGACCGGGAGAGGCTAACTAATTTTTTTATTAATACAAACTTAAAAACTTGAGGACACAATATTTTGTCTCACATTATATATATGCAGGCATTTGCAAACAAATGTATTACATTTGTTTCTTTACTTTGTCATCAATATTTTATATAGAATCACATTTTAACTTCTTAAAATTTAATTTTCTACTTTGACATGTGATAAAAATGTTAATACTCAAAACCCCACTCTTATTTTTATATTATTTGAAAGATAATTTTATCCTCTTTCCAGTGATATATAGTTTTATAGGGGTAGCTGGAGAGAGATTTTTGCTATGAAACTTTTTGTAACTTCATGTTCCGATTTCAGAAAAATCAAATTATTTGTGTTTAGGATTTTTTTAAATGGTGATAGTAGGTAATGGTACTCATTTCAATAGTATAATATGTTTCTGCATTAAGTTTTGAATATATGAGTAAAATTTGAAGCCTCTAGCTTAAAAATTGTCCATTCCACATAGAAAGACGAGAATACATGTACGCTCGCTTAGCGCCCAAATGGACCTTGGAAACTGAATTAGCTTAAAACTTCAAATAGCCATATCTCTGGAACCATTTGTCAGAACAAACTGAAATTTTGGAATTCTTCTTGTCTATATGTATATATTATCTATGCCAAATTTTATTGAAATCAGAGAACCTTGGGTGACAAGTCTACTTTTGGCTGGATGATTTGGCGTGGAATGGCCCTGTTTCTTTCATACTCTTCCTACACCAACCATGATAGTGCAGCGAGGGAGTGCTTATCCGCCAATCGATAACCATCTGCAGGTATGATACCAATTTTGTTTTGTGGGAGATAATGTTTGCGATACGTTTTCATGCATGCACTAGCGATTGTTACAGACTCTAAGAACGGATCAATCTTGGCATTTTAAGAATGACTCTCTCTTTTTCATTTTCATTCATTTGATTACAGCCGTATTCAGACTGTGCAGGTAAGTCACCGAAATATTCCCAGTTTTCACTCGTGTTGAAGAAATGTGGAAAATATCCTTTGCTATCTACGTTTAAATCAAACATTTTAGGGAGTGCACTTATATGGGTGTTAAAGAAGTTCAAGGAGTCTATTATCTTAATATTGCCTTGTTGAATCATCTGTATTTTAGAGCCGGTCAATATTACATTGGGTGTTCATTTTAACGTCTGTCATATATTTCAAATTTAACTGACCGTCATATCCTTTCAAATTATGGTCTATTAAGATAATTTTCGAAAAAGTCTTTCTCGGTAACGTTACATACGACATAAAATGCTTTAAAGTATTTTCACCCTTGAATATATGTTGTTTTATACCACACGAATTGCACATAATATAAATATCTGTATTAATACATTCATGGCAGGATTGTTGAATAACACAAAAGTTGGGTTTATGTTCAAAGGTGTTATTATGATTTTTAAATTTATTGTCCTGAGTGCATTCGAAATCAAAGAATATATATAAAAATGTATTATTTTCCTTAAGTTCGTGTTTTATAGTTTGCATATAGCACAAATGGTCTGAAGGTTTGAAATCTCTGCATACGCTGCAAAACATTTCGTTACAGACATGCTCTGATTTTTTATTTAATGTTTTATATATTTTGTTGCATGATGTGCAGTACTTAATAGCGTTACAGGTGGAGATCGTTTTATTATAATATGGTTTTAAATGGTTTTCGAGACATTGGGGACTTTTAAATATTCTTTTAAATTCCTGGCATTTTATTTGTTCGGTCCCCTTACAATTTGAAGGGTGATTACAGTATGAACAATTTAGGGGACATCTGTGTGAACCTTTGTTACTATATCCGTATTTACAGTTACGGCAGTAATAAGACGATGTAAATGGGGCTGTTAAAGAGGTGATCAGGTTGAAATGTTCATCACCGTGAATTAAGTCTATGTTGGTTTTTCCTTTAGGTCCCTCAAAAATAGTCTGTCTACCTCTTCTATCACTAAGAACATTTATTGTGTATATACTCAGGTAATGTTGAAACAGCTTAATTTGATCTATTCCACCTCCATTTGTTAAGTCCACGTGAGCGGCTTCACATAATTTAATAGCTTCATCGAGCTGTGTGTTCCTATTTTTACGTATCAACCGCTTATATATTTTTTTATTTTCCAGATTTTCATCTTTTTTAGAATGCGTGATTGCTACAACTAGCGCCCTACTTAAACATAAGTTATCATTATTAAATACTATTATTATTATTACCAATCTTTTTTCTACAAAAGTCTTCGTAATAGCTGGTGCAATCTACTCTACCCCCACCCCTCCGCGAGGCATCTCAACTTTTAAACATTTTACAATCATAGTTCCATCGATAAAAAACCTTTCATTACTTTGAATGACATTTTCCGCTGTCTGTAGTATAAAATCTGCATTTAATTGATCCGCTCTTCTCTTACTTATTCCTATCGGTCTTTGTTCAGGTTTTTCACAGTTAGTGATTGTGAGTCCTATTTTATCTGTTTTATTAACATTTTCTTTTAAAAAATCTACTAAAGAGTTGAACATCTCGCTCAATTATTCGTTTGAATTTTCTCCTCCATCAGAAGGTTCCCTGAACTTAAATGTTACTTCCCTGGCTTCGGTATTAAATTTTTTGTATGTTTTGGAAATATCACTGATTATTTCAAACGGTTCTATACAATGCCCTACTTGCAAGTCACGGCTACAGTGCGGTTGTGGACTCATAGGATTTTTAAATGGTGTTGGAGGAGACAGAATTGATTCAGGAGAAATGCTTACACATTCAGGTGTTCTTGGGGGCGGCGGTAAATCAAAAACATTAGGGATTTAACCAATCTCTATCCCAGATACAGGATCTGCCATATAAAATTCTATTAAATCTAATAACGCGATATCATCGGTAAAACACAACATTTTTTATATAATTTACTTTAAAGTTATGTATATAATTATAAAAGAGAAAATCAAACTTGTACTTAAAAATGGAAGTTATGTAATATAATTAAGAGATATGGTTTTAAAATAAATTTTAAAGTAAAAAGTTAACCTAAAACTTTAATTTAGAATTGTAATAGTTGTTAAGTACTTAAATACAACAACACAAATCACAAACACTAAACTAAACTAAAAACGTTGTTTTAAACAATTAACTTATCGACAAAACAAAACTGTACGCAAAAACTCACTCGTAGATATACCAGTTGATTCTGATGAAAGCATCTCTAATCTACCCGCTTATATAGAGCTCACTCTCCCTCTCTAAAACTCTGATCACTTGCATAATAATCAATGCAGATACGGGCTATGAGGGTTTGTTACCCTAAAGTTCTTGCACCCCAAAGTAAAGGGGGCGTATAGTCAGAAATGTCTTTAAACATATTACTCTATATTCTTCATTGACGGTATACCAGCATATTTACTACAACCTTTCACACCCTGCCGGTTAATCTATTGAGCTGATAAATAGGGCCGACCGATGAGCCAACCACTTGTCTATTGAAAATTACGATTTATAAAAACTTAAAAAGTATCTGAAGCGACGTATAATCGGATATGTCCGTTGTAATAATTTCTTTGTAAGCTCTCCCCTAGGCTTATTTCAAGTGATTTAATTGTACCACATTGTATATCTATTAATGCTATATCTAGAACCGTGAGCGATGCGGTTCACAAAATTTTAAAACTTTTTCATTGATTGGAGACGGGGATACACGCCACTTAGGTCAACAGTTACTTCCTCGTCCTGAGTGCAATCAATATCGGGTTCATCTTCATTGTTATCGTCCTCAAAAAAATAAATGTCCTCGTCATGAATCACTTCGTCTCCTGGAAGTATGTCATCTGGGAAGTCTTCTTGATCGCTGTCATCGTCTTCGTCTTTCTGGATGAAGATTATGCTCTCAACAACCTCTTCAATTAAACCTTCATTTGTCCAGGCGTTGTTTATCTCTTTTTTTGTGTACTCTACAACCTTTTTCCATTCTTCAGCTGTTACACTCTGTATCCCTTCATGAGTTAGCTGTTTTATTTCAAACAATTTCAAACAATTGAAGTAAAACCTTTCTAATTTTGAAACCATGTTTGTTTCACAGAAACTGTCGCCCCTCACAACTTTTTCAACTCTTGACTCCTAGAGGTGTCCAGAGCACCAGGAATCCGAATTGCCTTTGCGTTTCTGTAATTGTCCTTGGATTTGGTAAAGATAAGGATGTCGCTTGTTAACTGAGTACAAGTCGTTTGTTTTTTCGTATTTCAAAAAGAACCACACTTTTTTTCTTCTGAACTACTTCATCAGGAGTCATATTTTTCCCAGTTAGAGGACATATGACTTCTATTAGGGCATCTTCACTGACTAGTCCATCAGGGAATACAGCGAGCCATGGTCTTTGCCTGTCTATGAAGAGGCCGCATTTGGATACCGCACAACCTGTCAATGTTTCGAAACACTTTACTGCATCCGCTTCATGGGCCTGGCCGTATCTAGTAGCTGCACAGTCGACTTTAGAGTAGAGTAGCTTTTTTACAACTGGACCGCAACTGGAATCTTACCTCCTATACACACTAGTCCAAAACTAGAAGAAGTGAGCCTCAGTCGTCTTTGTTCCAACCACAATGTGTTGTCTTTCTGATTCACTCTTAATCGTTCTAATTCTACAATTTTATTTTCAGTTTTCCTCAAGTTTTCTAGATGCTCTTTAACTTTGGTTTCATACAAAGATTCGTCAATGTCAGGTTTCTGTGCAAGAGGTCTGTAGTCTTTGTCTGATCCTGCCGCTGTCAATACAAGTGGCTTTTTGTTTTTTTCTACTTCTTTGTAAATCGTTCTCAGCTTTACGTTTTGCTCTGGCTTCATACAGTTTCATGTAACTTCTTTGGTTATTGACTTGTGAAGCTTGTAGAAAGGCTGTTGACTGTTGTATTTTACTACTGCTGCGGCACATCTGGTTTGATATCCATTGCGTTGAATTTGATTTGTTCTTTTGCCTCCTGTGTACATCGCTATGACAGAGTTGTATTGTTCGACACTGTTACTATCAACGTCTTGGATAAGGTGGTAACTGTAGTCGGCTAAAGCATTCACAGCAATCATGATTTTTTGATACATGCCACAACTCTGCTTGTCTTCAACCAGGTTTCTATCTCCCTCTTTGGCAACGCCATTACAAAAATAACCTATTTCTTCGCACTTCTTATGTTCACCAAAGACGTGACTTGGAGAATTTATAATATCTTTTCTTAATTTCTCAGCTTTTGTTTTTAAGGATGCCTCTTCATTCTTCCTGTATTCAATCGCCTTCTTAACTCCCAAACGACACCTTAATAACCGATTACCTTAAGCATGCCACATCTTTAGATATAGTTCTTTGTTTGTATCGTCTCCGTTGTAACTTGATGTTGAAATTTCTTTCAGCTTGTTATTGAAATTCCTTAACAAATGGTTCCGACACTTTATCTTTTCCACTGTTAGTGTTTCATAATTCCTGTACTTCAGAGTTTTGGTATACACGCTACTATTTCCGTCTGCTATGAATTTGCTATACTTAACACCATGCATTTCCTCGCTCATTAAAAATCCTTCTGCGATAGCCATTTCTTCCATACTAGATGAGCTTCCTGTCCAATTTTTAAAGCAGGTGTGCTTTGGTACAGTGACGTTCTCAAGCTGACCTGCTTTGTTTGCAGCGCGGGCACAAACGACGCAGTACTTTTTCTTGACTACGAAGTACAAGACCTTTTTGGCGTGGTAACCAACAATGGCAATCTGGAATGGAACACCGTAATCAGTATATATAATTGTTTGGTCCCCAAACACTGAACAACATAAGATTTGCCTGAAAACAGAAAATTTAGGGAAACAGTTAATTTGTAAAAACCACATGTGCCTAATTTATTTACTGCTTTAAACCAACCAAAATAATGTATTGTTTATGCTAACTTCTCAAAATCTGATCACTTTTCAGGGTGACAGATGTTTTTGTACTTGCAGGTTCAATTATGTTTATGTTATATAGCATAATAGTATAAATATTTAGGCAAAGCTACTATTTAGGTTTATAGTTAGAAAAAATCTTCCTTGCCACATTGTACTATTAGTCTATGAGCCAATGACATAAAAATCAAGGTATATGATAAGTTTCCATATTTTGTTTTTAGGTTCTATTAGTCTATGAGCCAATGACATAAAAATCAAGGTATATGATAAGTTTCCATATTTTGTTTTTAGGTTCTACAGTACTGGGGTACCGAAAGCAGGAAAACATGGTCTGCCTATCAGGAAAACAAAGTGGTCGTAAGAATGGGATTTCTGAAAAATATGTTAGTTACAAATTTCTACATACTACTTTTATACATTACCATTAAAGTAAAAAAAAAATGTTCAGGAAAAACAGTATTTATGTATGGTACCTACTTAAAGGTTGCGAAAACCTTAATTAAGCCTATTTTGCAAAAATATTGAAAAATAAATGCATTACCCTAAATTATCACAAATTATACAGAACAAATACTAAAATTGAACTGTTAACTTGAAAATAGTATAAGCTTATATTTTGGAATCAGAAATTACAGAATAAAAGAAACTGTCTAAACGTTTCACACATTTTTAGAAAAATCTTATAAATTATTTTCAGTATAACTAAACGTCTACTAATCCTTATTTTGGTAATGTCTTATCTTTCTACCGCAGTTTCGGGTTTCCACCATCAGGAATAATAAAAACATAAGCACATAAAACATACACAAAACACATTTCACTCCATGCGGAGGTCGTAATAATTAAAATAAGCGGAAGGTCTATGCACTATTCCGGCAACGTGCACGTTGGATTGTTGAGACTGTACTGGTCTCAAATAAATTATGAATATTTATAAATTATGTTATATAACATTGAAGATAATTATTTTTATCACTGAAACATAGATGAACCCAATGAATGCTACCATGAAATATTTCTCAAAACTAGTTTAAAAGTCTTAAAATTGTATTTAAAACCCACATCCGTCATAAAAAAATAGCGGATTCTATAAGAAATTTCAAAGTTGACTGCCATGTTGGAAAATGGTGGCCATTTACAAATATTTTAAGTACATATTTTTTAATTTCTCAAAAAACAATTAAATGTTCCCCATTTAAAGTTTGTTGTAACTTTTATAGTTTCTGGGATAGTAATACACTTACCACGCCAGACAAAGAGTTGAAGTTGGTTCTGTATGATCTCTTGGACTAGCTCCCGTCGGCCACCACGGTAAGCAAGGACACGCCTTCCTTGTCCACATCGTTACGCTCTCGCTCTAGGGTTGCTTCTTCTTCTGCTGCAATCTTCATTTCTGCAAGGGCAGAATCTTCCCAGCCTTTGGAGACAACATGTTTGTACTTTTCGTAAGTACTGAACTCCATGCACTGAACGTTCATGGCCCCTAAAAATTTTGTTAACCCTGGAGTGCCCTGTAACACGAGAGCCCTGGCAGGGTAATATTTACCCTATTCTGATTTATGGCTATATTTAAATAAAACAACTCGCTTTTATAGAAAAATGCTTACACAATGTATTTGTTACCTCAACTGCATACATGTATCATCGCCTTATTTAATTTATAAATTTTTACACGTTAAAACAATCACTGCATGTTTCTACTACATGGTCCTTACAAATACTCCTTCCACAATTTACACAGGATTTTGTTGTTTTTCTGTCAAGGTTTCTTGGACAAAAATCACATCTTGCATTTTTGCGACCCATTTGTTGACCTGGTTCACGACTTAGCAATCCCAATGTAAGTTTTATTCTAGTTTTCAGCTCCCTTGGAAGAGTTGATATTTCACTTCGTGCTTGAAGGTAGGGCATCAGAAGTTCTTTACCTGAAACAATAATTAAGTTATTCTAATATAAATATATAGATTATGGCATTTAAATTTATGACATAACTTTAAATTGTTACATTTTCAAACTATGTACATGAAATCTTTTTCAAAAATTGAAAAACATAAATACTTGTTAAATATTTATAAAATGAATATTTTTGGTAACATTAGTTTTACTGTATAATATTAAAAATTACCTAGCATTTTCAGGTAGTTTCTTAGAATTTGATGCTCATTTGTGTTACTATCATGTATTATTTGAGAATTTATTCCAGCAATATCAAGCATGCTGTAGAAAACTGTTAGTGGCCATCTATTGCTTTCTCTTCCAACTGAGTAATTTGAGCACAATCTATCAAAGACATCAACACCTCCTTTGGTTGGTCAAATTATAAAATGTGGCAATATCGGGTTTCTTCTGATCTCCCGAAGATTCATCGATACTATTGTTATTGTGCATTGATGACAACACAAGGACCAATTTCTTCTTGTTGGGAAAATAAGAAACTAAGGACACCTTTTCTTCATGTAATCCAAACATTGAACTATATATTTTCTTATTTTTTGTTGTCAAAAACTCTGCAGGGACTTCACGTTTGTCTTTGCGAACAGTTCCAACAATTGTCAACTTATGATTTTTCAATAGATTCAATGCAAGCGGGATACTAGTGAACCAATTGTCTGTAGTTACATTTCTATTTGTACCCGAGATTGGCTGAATCATTCGTTCTATAACATCTTTTGCTGCATAGCTTACGCTAAAAGGGCCATCGGGCTGGGCTCCTGCATAGATCTCCATGTTGTTTGTATAAAAAGTACGGGAATTACAGAACATAAATATCTTTATCCCGTACTTAGCTGGCTTATTTTTTATATACTGCCTCTTATGCAGCGACCTCTAAACGCCTCAAGCTTCTCGTCAATTGTAGCATATTCACTGATGGTATAAGCTGATTGGCAGTTTGAAACAAACTTTAAAAAAATTTCTCTTACATGTGTGATTTTATCAATTTTTTTCTATTGGCTCTTGTTGTGAGGTCATCAAAACGTAAGCAACGTAAACAAATGAAATCTATTTCTTGACATTGTGGAAATAGCTAAATCGATTCCCGTTCCATCTTTTGCCCATATATCTTGAGTATTTTTGTGGGATGATTTCATGACCCCCAAAATATACAAAACTCCAATTAGAGCTTTAATTTCTTCATATGTTGTATTGCTAGCATCTTTTTCTCTAGAAAGTTCATATTTTTTCTTTTCAATATATTTGTACAATCTACAATGTGATAAATTATTTCATTAGTGCATTTTTGGCCTGTCCTTTGACCCCTGGCAAATGAATAACTAAATTTCTTGCAGGGGTACGTACATTTTGGAGGGGAGGCTTTCTGTACCACTTACAGCCTTGCTCTAAAAACATGTCCTTTTTATTTCTCTTTTGTTTGCCTGAGAAATAAATACTCGTTGGGCATAAGGCAAGTCATCTTCGTCTAAGATATAGTTATCAATGTTCAATTCTAAACGGCATCTTTTACTATAATTATAATTTGCATCAGAAGTATTTATTTCTGACCTACCTTCAGTTTGAATATCCAATTCATTGCTTGGAGCAACAACAGGTACCCTCAAACTATTGTTTCTCAGACAGTTTTCATCATCACTTTGCACACTTTGTTCAGTGTCTGAATGGTGGTCACTATTTTCAAAGTTTTCACAATCATCGTCATCGGAGGAAAACCCACCCAAAAGTTCTAAATCATTTTCGGTTTCTGAAAGAAATTTTTTTATTTGCATTTCAATATTGCTTGACCCTGCCATAGTCAAAATCAGAATATAAAAAATATATACAAAAGTGTACCTAATACAAATATTTACACGTGAATTTTATCTAGATCACTGTCGGTAGCTCAACACAATAACAGTAACACATATCACAAATACACTGATGTCACTCTAGATTGCTGGTGGCCTCAAGGTCAAGTAGCGGAAGAGTCCATTTGAAGGTACTGAGGGAGTGGATCGGGTCGAACAATTGGTTGCTGCTAATTCAACACTTTGAAAACTTGCCTGGAAAAAATTACCCCGCGCGGGCTCTCTAGGGTTAAATTTGCGAAACCACCTCCCGTGCTCATGAAACCAGCCACCACTGTCGCGTTGATGTCCAATGACGATTCGTTGTTGTGGTCAGACCACACAGTTCTTTTAAAACCGGACATGTTGCACACAGATGAAACCGGAACGTAGTCCACGCGTTATTTCCCTTGTAAGGATCAAATTACTAAAAGAACAACCGAACTGTCAGGCGTGATTGTTCAATAGTTTCAACTTTTCAAATAAGTAGGCTATATCAATAATGCGCCTTCCTTGAACCACTTCATGCTCATGACATTCGTGTTCTGACTCTTCTTCAATAACAAGGTCTTGAAGTGGAGTTTCATTGTCCGGTTCCGGGCTGCAGAGAACATCTTTACTATGGTTCGAAGTGGTAGCATGGTTCCTTCATTTTTACTGGTGGTCGAAGGCAAGCATTTATAAGATTTTAAAATATGCCACTCCCGAAGACGTTCACTACCACGATTTTACGCGGCTTTTTTATCTTACGTTGACACTTGCTGCCCATTTCAACATATAGCTAAAACTAACAATAGATAATTCAAGAAAGCGCACTCTATTTGCCTAAAATCATAACTGTGCATACTATAGACAACAAAAGCAAATACTGTAGTAAACTGAACTTCACAAAAAACTAAAAGGCGCTGACCCACTCACTCAGACATATTGACAGTAACTACTATTGAAACCTAGTACATCCTAAGTTCCCGCTTCCACCCCACTCCTCCTCGGTGAGTCATCCACATAGAAATAGTAAGCGGCGCCGTGTTGGGCTACTCACATCCCTTCGAAGACTAGAAAGAGTAAAATCGATGCGATGCCACCATTCAAATTGATGTAGCCTCCTCTCTGGCTGCGGAGAAGACCTGAAATCAAAAGAAGATATTAGTGCTGTATAAGGTGCGGAGGTGGTAGGTCGGGATGGTTAGAGGTGGAGAATTGAGGAACAAGGCTTGGTTCGAGGAATGTTTGTTTTTGTGAGCCCTTAAAGGGGCCAGTGGGAGCATTGGAAGTTAGACCGCCGTCTCTCGAGACAGTCGGCTTTGATGCTGGGGGAGGGTCCAGCTGAAGAGTGGCGTCTATCTGTGGTCGCTCCGGCTTATCTGTCAACACTATGTACCGGGGTCCCCGTGGGAGTTATACCAATGCCATTCCAACCAGTAGGAGTTATACCAATGCCCCATGAATCAGGCACACTTTCTGCGACCTCCCTAGGGAGTCGTGTATATGGAAAGACGACCATTGGTGGCACACACACCATCTGCAGAAAAATACCCAACACAGTGAGCTGTTCCTTATCTTTGTTGCTGGTTACTGCATAGAACTCTTCCTTTGATCCTCTTTTACCAATCACTCTTCCTGATTTGGGGCATAAGAGGAAGCCCGTTTCATCAGCATTAAATACTCGACTTGGGTCTTTCAGCACATCAAAAAGACCATCCTTTTTGAGCCACGTCTCAACCTCGGAAAACCATTTCTTCACTGACTCTTCAGTCACTGCAGCTCTGGCTAAGGTTAGTGATTCTGCTTCTTTTTCAGCAATTGTTTGATGTCGTTTTTTGAAGGCCTCCCACCATGTTAATCCGGGTCGGTTATCCTTAATATAGTTGTTTTCTTTTGTTCATCAAGAATTCTCTTAACAGTGTCAAGGAGAATTGTTCGATGGATCGGTTAGCCTTTTCTTGCTATTATTAGGAGCCATTCTTTCAACTTATTTTCTTCGGCTTTTGTCAACACTGTTGCTGGACCCATTTTCCTCCCTTCAGCCACTTTCCCACTGACACGCCGGACAAGTGATGATCTGAAACAATAATATATTTTTAGCGAAACAGCTTAGGTAAACAGCTAAATGTTTTGCTTGTTTTAAGAAATTCGTAAATTTGATAAACAATAGCGTCATTGTTTAAAGACAGCACAATACCTTAAGAAACCATCACTTAGGCTGTTAAAATCTAAGTATGCAATACATAAATATAGTTACCTTGGCACATTATAAGTAATTGCTGCAGCTTTCTTCGACATTCCACCTATCACAGCTTCAATGGCAGCCTTCATATTGCCCTCTTCATAAAGGAAAAAAGACTGCTTTTTAACAGATGGCATTTTTATCTGCACACCAAATTTCTCAGATAAGTTAAACAGTCAAAATGTACTTTTGGACTTAATAAAAGTAAAAACTGTACTCATAACCATTGGGTCGCTAATATAATTGTTTTTTTTTTTTTATTACTCATCACAGAGTGACCACTTCCAAAATACAATATTTGGTAGTGACCATAGAGGGTGACCACTTCCAAAATACAATATTTAGTAGTGACCAAAGAGTGTGACCACTACTAAAATTCAGCCATGTTTTGCTTTTAGTAGTGATCACACCTAAAAAGTTGTGGTTTCATTGAACTCATATTAAAACCATGCATATTGTTGAAAAGTACATCTATAAATCAACAACTTAAGTACTGAATGTTTTTCTAATGCTCCATAATCGAAGGGATTAAAAAGGATAATAATTGTAATGTGTTTACCTCAAATCATAACAGTTGTAGTGAAACAAGGACATGGAGTACAAAACAAATTCCACAGCTGGTGATGAACTATTACGTGACCAATAGGAGACCTCCATATTAAAACAGGTTATGTAGACTGTGTTTGCAGCCAATAAAAGATGTAATATGATTGGTTGGCACAAAATAAGAGGGAAAGTGACCACTACTGACGCTGTGACCACTACTGACTACTTCACCCTACTTACTTTTGAATGTGCACTTTTAAAACAAAAACATGATTTTATGAAATACAAAACCTGCCTGTTCACTTTTATTCACGATTAAAAGTTAGTCTTTTAATGTCAAAGCCTCAAGAAAAAACACTGATTACCTTCTTTAAAACACTTTGTTCAAATCCATGCCACTTTATCTCCATTGTCTTGCGCTAGCAAACATTCTATTTTAAACACTTTTCGCCGATTTTTACAATTCTTTCACCATACTGTACTAGGAACGTTCTACTTCACTTCTAAACCATTTAGAATACTGAAACTACATTTTCAACGGTAGAATTCAACTTTACCTGCAAGCAACGCTTAACAGATCTATATACCTTGAAAGTAAAATGCTAAGTGAGTTGCTGGCGTCTGTTCTCCCACCACCAGCTCTTCACGTTCATCTCCAGTTTTAGACTAATCAGCTTCCATCTTATAACCGCGTGACAACTTCTAAGAAATGTTTTCTGCCAACCATGTCTTCTGTAATATAAATGGCACCTGCTTTGAGGCTGTTTATTTGTTCTTTATTATTCTACACCTTTGTATAGAGGCTTAACCTGATGACATCATAGGCCTTTTGTTGAATCTTTGTGCATTATTTTTCATTGTCAAATTTTTAGTTATTATTATTATGTCTGCATTCTTTTAATTATTTACAACTGATTAACTCTGATTTATTTATTATAAAAATAAAACTGTCAGCATTCCTCTATGAAATTATATGTTCCTCAAACCTTTTAAAATTGATGTAAGTTTAGGCTAAATCATCCAAAGTTTACAACAGCCCACCCTTACGATATAACCCTTAATTTATCTTTATTTATCCTTAAACTCACATATATTACAGAGCCTGTGTTCTTTCATAAAATCCTTTATATTTTTCTGTCTTTTATATTCTGGGCATTCCCTGCTGAAACTTTTATGATTACATTGGCAATGAATACATGATGGTGTTTTGCTACATTCACAATGAAACTCTTCCCCACACGTACCTCATAACCTTTTGTTTTTGCAAGGGGTGTTGGCCCTATGACCATAAGAGAAACATAAGAAGCACTGTTTAACTGGGAGTGAGTAAGTATTTACTGGCATAATTACATAATCTAATTTTTTTTCTGGGAGTTTGTCTCCAGAAAATATTATCTTTATAAAATGAGTTTTTACTATGATTTTATCTTTTTTGGTTATCCTATATGCATCTAGGATCTTATATCTGCTTGTGGCATAACTAATTATTTCATCGGGTTCAATTTCTGGTTCTTTATATACTACACGTACCGTTTCAACCCTGAAAGCAGGGACGAAGACTCGATAATCTTTTAAATGAATTGAAGTAAGTAGAGAATTAGCTTAATTTTTGTTTTGTTATACTATGCTTACTAGAGAATTGTTATATTTTTGTTTTGCCCACCACAAGAGTCTGCAAATATGTGCAAATTTTCCACTGAATCAGGTAAATGATTATTCATGAAGTGATAAACCATATCACAGACATCGGAACTACCTTTCTTTCCCTCTGATTCAGGGTACATGTAGAAGACACTTTTATTATTTCCCAGCATATGAATATTAAAACAATAAATGGAGAGCTGTCTTTTGTAGTATGCATCGTTGGTAGTTACATTAGGCACACATAAATTTCTACCGAAATCCATGCATACTGCCTCATATGATTCAACTTTTTTTAGCATTTAGTCTTGCTTTCCTTTTAATATCATAAAACTTTTCAGCCTTTTTCAAATGTAGCTTCAATTCCATTTCCAGTTGCCTTATTTTAGTTTCAATTTCCTTTTTATTTTCTGGAACGCTTTGGTTTAACTCAAATTTAAGGGATTGCAGCTTTACATTGTTTTCATCACAAAAACTGCATGTATCAGTTCTTGGAAATCCAAAACTAATATTAAAATCTTTGTTGAAAATGTTCCTGTAGGATTCATATGAAATATTGATATCAGTATTTGTTTCTTTAAACATTTTATACATTTTGTTAATATTTCAGTCTTTGGGTAGGTATTTTTTTGAAGAATCATGTAAACTGTAATGAGCACCACGACCATTAAATGAATATATATGAGCCTTAACTAAATTTAAACAGTCGTTGTTTAGGGTGTGGTTTCGGTTTTGATGTTTTCCACGCATATCTTTAGGTGAGGTGCCTGTCATTTTAAGAGTATTTATTAAATATTCAACCTTTTTTTTGTGATTCCATGAATAGCAGTAAATGCTTTACGGCAAACTGGCCACTCGGTCACTTGTTTATTTACTAAGGAGCGAATCTTGTACTTGCAAGTTACATCTTTCATCTTAGAAGTGCCTGGATCTAGCCTAGGGCGCCGTCATTGTATGGGGATTATCGATATAAGTTCACAAAGATATGAGTTTTGCTCATTTGTAGTTTCAAGAAGGTTAAAATTTTTCAAAACAGCATCCTTAACATTGAAATAAATCATTTCAAAACATTTACTATGGCAATTACAATTAGCTCCAGCTTCGTGACTCTGAACTCTCAATTTCTTCAGAACATCCCGTATGCGACCAGAGATCTTTCTTTTTTTAGTTTTCTTCTCCACAAAAACTCCAGTGTCACTTGAATAATCATCACTCATATTTAAAAACAACTAATTAATTAAACGAAACTGTAACTCATGAACTAGCACAATGAAGCAACTCACTTCAATAATATGCAAACATAACCTTTCACTAAATGTAGGCCTACTTACTAAGCTTGAAGAAAATAACAAAAAAAGAATATCATTGTCAGCTGTTAATGCAAAAAATGCTTTAAAAATATTAAATAACAACTAGTTAATTAAAAAAAAACTATAATTTGTGATCTAGCACAATCAAAAAACTCACTTCAAAAATATGTAAATATAACTTGCAAGAACTAAATGCCTAGTTGCTAGTTGCCTACACTCTGAGCTTGTAAATTATAAGAATCAAAGAATATTATTGTCAGCTGTTAGTCAAAACAGTGCTTTAAAAATGTTAAATAAAAATACATCTGTGCTTACATTATTAGTTTATAAAAAAAAATGTTAATAAAGTATTAATTAATTGTAAAAAAAATAAATAATAACGTAGGCTATATTATTATAACCAGTAATTAATAACTCAATAATGAAAGATGTTTAGTCTTGGACTTGACCCCTTCTTCCCGTGTTCTGAAGTGACTCGGCTCCTTTTTCCCCAGTTGTCAATATCTTTAACACTGATTTTAAATGTGAAAAAGCCCGTTTTTGCCAAAATAAAATAGTCAATCTTAAACCACTCTTTGAGAGCTATCTGTTGGCATTCATAACTAAGTTTGACAAAAAATTGGACTTCGCCCCTTTTTCCCCTGTAGCCTTCAATTCGTATCGTCGAGAGGCCGGCTCATTCGTTGTGGCTTGTGAGTCCACAACTGCTACACATGGCGAAGAGCTCTCCCGGACCTTTTCAAGTGACCGCTTGGCATGTCCTTGCCTGCAACCGTAGTGTTGGTGTCATGATGGTGTGTTGCTGGGCGCCACTGGGTTTTACACTCCCAGAAGTAGGATGGTGTGTAAGGCGGGTCATAAGTGCAATTCTCCTGAAGATGGGTGAGCCTTGCGTTTGATGTAGCCTCCTCTCTGGCTGCGGAGAACACCTGAAATCAAAAGAAGATATTAGTGCTGTATAAGGTGCGGAGGTGGTAGGTCGGGATGGGGAGAGGTGGAGGATTGAGGGACAAGGACTGGCCTTGTTAGGCCGGGAAGGCTTGGTTCGAGGAATGTTTGTTTTTGTGAGCCCTTAAAAGGGGCCGGTGGGAACGTTGGAAGTTAGACCGCCGTCTCTCGAGCCAAAGTCAGCTTTGATGCTGAGGGAGGGTCCAGCTGAAGGGCCCTGTGGACGCCCCCGCTTATCTGTCAACACTACATACAGGGGTCCGAGTCCTCGGTGGTGATGTAATGCGGACTGGTGATGGCCTCGGTACGGTGATCTCAGGATGGTGGCGGTGTAAATTAGGCTCTTCAATAATCAATAAATTTTTAGAGGTTTCAGCAATCGTTTATTGACATTCTCTACAAGTTCTCTGTTGGTGCCTTTCTAAATTAAACTACGCTACGACATGAGGCAAAAGCAAGTGTCTACACTTTATGACATTGAATCTCTACGCGGACGCGCTCACGCTCAGACTGACTATTCCATGCTTTCATCCAGCATCCCCTCCCCTTGGTTAACTATAAACTGTATTCTCTGCAAACTACCTATTGGTCAACAATATACTATGTCCGCTGTTAATGGACCCTTTATTAATAATTATTAATTATTATTACTTATTTTTACGAGGTGAAGGGTATCTGTCACAAATCAGCCAAACACATTAGTTTTATGCCATTATTAAAAGGTTTTTTAGGCATGTACAACCTAAAACCACATCTGCAGCGAAAAGTAATGAGCATCTCGTCTACAGTTACATTTTCTAAAATGCAGTAGTTCTTCTGTGAATTCTCAATCGCTTTACTGAATATTTCAGAAATAGGCGCAGCTTTATTAGTTGATTTTCTTTGTACTCTTGTCTGAACATTATCAAATCGAAAACACAACAGAAGAACTTAAAATCATCTCATTGACATTGTTACATTGAAGTAAGCACCTTTTGAGAACAGTTTCATGGTTGAATTTCAAAACTGATGTTAGATGTAATAAGCTAACTAAAGTGGATTCAGGGAGAGTTTGCAGTAAAGCTCCTCATCCGGCTGGTGACTGGGCGGGACGAGGCCAGTTCACAAGCGGCTCAACTGTTTCTATCAGCGGCTGTTTCTGAGGCCACTATGAAATATGAATCTCTCAGTAAATTGTAATTCCAATGTCAAGGTTTTTTAAACCGGTAATTATAAATTGATGACAAATTCAGTAACTAATGTTAAATCTAATGACTTTTTTTATTATTTTGAATTGAGTTATGAGTGATTTATTAATTTTGTGACCAGTGGGATGTTAGTGATAAGCCCTCGAAGGAACGTCAACCTCTCCCACCATTTCGAGGGTCACTCTTTTTGAGGTGAAAGAGGCTTCCACAGGCATAGGTCACATAACCTGTGGTACGGAGAAACCCAAAATCTTATTATTTCATTATAGTACTAATATAATATAAATAATTTACATATTTTATTTAATATAAATATTGTAATTCTTACGAAATATATACATGGTACAATACTCACTTATTCTCTATACGATCATGTTTTTAATCTAATTCTTGGGCCAGGTCAGATTCTTCTTCGCTACTTTCGCTTCCTACATTAATTATAAAAGGAGTAGATTCTTACATGTCTTCAATCACGTTGTCAAGTTTCCACAGCTTTTCCTCTTCTTTCTTTACATGGTCCACACACTTTTTCCACTTTTCACTACTAACTTCTGAAATACCCTTCTTGAAGAAGATGCGCCTTATGTCATCTATTTTATATGTTGCATTACGGGCTGCAACATAACCCTTCACTTGAGCCCAAACCAACTCTATTGGGTTTAGTTCACAATGGTAAGGTGGAAGGCGCAAACAAGTTTTGTTATTTTTTGCGGCTAGCTTATCTATTTCATACTTGTCATAGTATTTTGGCTTCTCCAATTTTGGAATTTCTAAAAGTTTTTTCTTTAACATACTTGTATCTGCAATCACTCCTTTACTCTGCAGCCACTCACAAAGTTTTTCTTTATTCCAGCTAGAGTTAGGAAGTTTTTCACATTTTACACCGAGATACTGTGCATTGTCTAAAACAACTACCGAGTTATTTTCAGTTGTCAGTAAAATCTTTTGGAAATATTCTTTAAATGTGTCCCCATTCATCTCTTTATGGTAATCGGTAGTAGAGTTCGATTGAAAAACTAAGAGGACATCTCCTTTAAAACCATCTTCATTTCCCATAATAAGCCACCGTCCTTTTCCTGAAGGAATTTTTAAGCCAGTAGACAGTCCATTTAATATTGCAAACCTGTTCGATTTAACAGTTTCGTCATGCCAAACCTTTTCTTTGACATGCCCTTCATTCAACCAAGTCTCGTCTTGGTAGTAAATTTTTCTACCTTCTTGAAACTTCTTAATCTGACGAAGGTAATTTCTCCTCCATAATATTATATCATCTCTGTCACAAATAAACATGTTCCTACCACTTTTCCTATACTTAAACTTTAACTTTTTTAGAAAGTGAAAAAATGTCGTTCGTTTGAAATTCGGTGAATCTACATCTTCATTAACTTTCTGTAATACTTTGTCTAGTGTAGGTTGTTGATTTCTAAAAAAATTCGTGAACTTTTCTTCTTATTGCACATTTTGTGAAGTTATCCACTTTTTCAAAAATATTTGGTCTATTTTTTTGATTTTTTGGTGAACTTTACCCTAAAATATGGTTCTTCGTGTACAACGATACAACACTATAAACACTTCTTTTGCTAATACCAATTATATTAGATACTTTCTCAACAGCTGAGTCTTTCAGTATTCCTGGATTATCCGCCAATACACGTTTGTAAGCATTTACAACGCACTGTCTCTTATCGCACGTTTAACTTTGCCCTTTTTGTTTTTTGTCACTGCAGAAAGGTTTTCCATAACTATAAATTAACTATTAAAATGGTTTACTAATTATATTACACCTAGTCCTACTCCAATATTACATTATATACAACTCGAAAACCACTAAAACACATAAAAACGAAAATGTAAGCAATGACGTACATACACGTATATACAATGACATTCGCGACTGAGATACCACTGTAAAGCAGCCGTATGCGTCAAAGAATGCCACACCCCGATCACGTGAACAACACCGTGTGATTGGCTTCTACCCACCAATAACGTGCAACCTTCACCACTGGTAGGAGGAGCTTTACTGCAAACTCTCCCTGAATCCACTTTAGAGCATTGATCTCAGTAACATGTTTTTCTGTAGTTGGATTTATTTGATGGGTCAGTTAAATTATGTCTTGCAAATTTCACATTAGTATTTTCAACAATTATATTAATTATTGTAGGATCGAATATCAAATCCCAGTCAATTTTTTGTCAGGATTATTTCCAATATGTTTAGCATAATCCTGGCAATCGTCCCCTAATTAGGTTTTGAGCTGGAGTTCGAACACGAGTATTCCTGACTGGTTCTTTTGTACACCATGGATATGGTGGCCAATCTCTTTTTTCTTCAACCTGTCCAAATATATATTTAGGAAGGTTACTAGAGTCAATAAGTGGTAACTTACCTTCCATTTCCTCGTCCTCATTATTTAATCACAACTGTCATCCACATTAGTTACGTCTTCTTGCTGTTCCTCTTCCGATAGTATAAAGTCTGGGTCTGAATCGTCTACAAGATCATCAATGTCACTGTCATTGCCACTAAATTGTTCATCTGGAAGCATAAAATTGATGTGATCTACAAATGCTGGATCACGAACTGAAACTGTATTTTTACTTGTACTTGGTTGATCCATGCTGTCTCAACTGTCTCATTTAAAAATTCAGTAATATATATATAGTAATCACAAACTATACACTACTATATATATGCAATATGTACACCATACACTACTATAAATACACAATATTCACACTATACACTAACAATAAACAAAACGTCTATGATGTTTAACTTAATAACCGGCACAAGAGACCGGTGTGAAGGTAACGTAAAGTATAATACCCATTATGACAGACCAGTAAAACCTAGAAAATCATTTTGTCACAACCAAACTGTTCATTTTAACTGAGCAAAACTGGTTTGTCTCGTGAAGAGGTAAGAGGGGGGAAGCCATTGAGGCGGTGCGGTATCTAGGTCAACTAGGGCTATTGTTGCTACACCCCTACTCTGGTCTCTCAAAGACATGTATTTTGGTGTTAAGGTGTTAAAAAAATTATTTTCAGTTCTACTGATGATGTAGCACTTTTTGGTTTGCTGCTTAATACAAATCCAAGTAAATACACCTTGTCGTAATTCTCTTAATTTTCGATGAGTTTTACTCATATAGATTATACACAATCGACCCTTTGTAAATTCAATAGTTGGGTGGGTGGATGGTACAAGCTGACAACACACCAATCAAACCTTTACTTTTCAGAATGATTGGAAACAATAATACTTTCAGCTCCACCTTTTTCATTGTAAAGTTGTAAACCACTTTGCACGGCACATCTTAAAATCGGCGGATGTTTCAACCAAGTATTTGACAGTATAAACATCGTCCATTAACATCTCTACATTAACTATATTAAACTATTCCTGGAATATAATCGTTGGGAGTTTGTTCTTGAGTCCTGGCACGTTCTGCACAAGTGAAAGTCTCTTGACATGTATTTAATATCACAGAGTTATCGTGTGCTTCTTCATCCCATTAACTCCGATGTCTAGAGTTTTTGTACAAGCTTAACCAATGTGAAACTATGTTTAAATTAGGACCGTGAATGTTTGACTTATTAAATTATTGAGAGTATTATCTCTTAATTCCTCAGTACCACTGTTGTAGGACTTCCCTTATTTTGTATATATTACCATTCATATTTTTTAGCATAATACCTACATAGTTTTACAAGAAAAGAAGTAGTAACTCATTTTTTATATTACAATATTTTTTTAAACACAGAATTAATCCTTTTGAGTATTTATGTAAATCAATAATTCAAGTCTTACAGTATTTGCAATAATCTAAATAAATACATTTCATATTTTTAAGTCATTAAAAATCATAATAATTATATTTTTTTTAGTTATAAAGTTCTGACATTAACATAATTTTATGTATTCTGTTGCAGAGTTGACATTTAGTTGGAGCAATCAGGCGGTGTTGTTTCTTTTGGAAGAATACATTTTCAAAAAATGCAATTTAGAGATCCCAAAAAAATAAGCCAACTTTTGAAAGAAATTGGAGATTTGTTTTGTAAAAAAGGTTATAGTGACCTACTTACAACTAAATTTAAAAATTTAAAGAAAACATACACGACAATTTGTTGACAATTATAATAAGTCAAATCAAGACAAGGGTAGACCATGTGGGAGTACAATGACCTTTTTCAAGATATTTTTAGTGAAGGTTAGACGTTTAACATATTGCCAAATTCAATAATCGTATTTGAGCCTGCATCGTTGTTGAGGAAGAACCTAGTATATCTCTTAAAGGTCATTCAATACAACCTTCATCTACTTCTAATTCTGGAGCTCAATCTTTGAAGTCTCAAACTTCAGCAGCCATGCCAGAGGTAAAACACCATTTGCAGGATAAAAGACAAGAAAATCAATTTGATGGAAATCCAGGAAAACTTTGATTAACTCTCCAAGTGCTAACATCGCATATGCGATGTTTGAAAGTTACTTTATAGTGCTAATTGTGCAACACATTTTGTAAGTGTGTATGACGCCGCTATTTTTAATACAATCGGATACTTCAATGTATGGTTGTGTTTGGAAATAGTCACTTTATTATAGTAAAGAGTTTCATAGCGATATCGACTCAAACAAACCTTCGGCAGAGTTGTCAAATCAACTATCTAGTCTTGTAGTACGTGTGTCAACTGCGCAGTACGTGTAGATAGACGCTCGGAACTCGGAGTTTGTTTGTTTATCCACTAGTTGTTATTTATTTTTAGCTTCAGTTTAGATCAGTTTATTTTTATTTATTTTTGTGAATGTTTATTCATTTTTTAAGCAATTATGAGTAAACTTAGCAATTCAAGTGCTATTAGAGGTGCGTTTGAAAATAGTGACTTTTAGAGACTTTGAACTGTAAATATTTTTTTCCTTGTATATAATGTGTGTGTTATTCCTTTATAACAAATTAAAACCATAAATATTGGCCATAGACAGTACTTTTATATCTTTAGAGGCAAGTTTTTCTTCTTTGTGCAGAAATCCATTTTTTATAAAAAACGAAATTGTTTTCATTTATAGACAAAAAGTTTTTTTTTACAGTAAAGTAATAGTGTTATGTATATTTCTATTCACCATAAAATTGTGCAACTTTTGGCTATATTGGAATTTCTAGTGATTTTCCAAAACAAGTCGGTAAAGAGTAAAAAATTTGTTTTTGCTTTTTTATATAATTCATTTAAATTATGTCTTTTACATAATAAAACATAAGTATTATACTAAAAATATCGTTAAAAACATTTAATAATTTTGTTTGTGTATGAAAGTCTTCAAAACATGGAAATACACATATTTCATTATTCGCACTGAAAAGTTGTGTCTTTCCTTTTCTTTTCATTACATGAAGAATGCGCACACACGTAGCATCGTTTTTGACTTTTCCTTTTTTGACCTTCGGGTGTCGGCAGTGGGTGTGGAAAATGGCGGCCGGTGAGACGGAGTGGGTGGTTGTCATCGGTTGCGGCCAATGGGCGCGCTACTCTGGGCGTGGAGGCGTTTGTTCTTCCTTCTCTTGGATTGTGGTGCATTTCAAATATTTGCCTAATTAGGCTTAGTCGAAATTCAGAAAAATTTGTTTTCTTGCCTGATTGGATAGTGAACATGTGGAAGGTGTTGAGAACAACGATATCAATTAGGTGAAAGAACAACTTGCGATACCATTTAGTTGTCTTTCTTGTACTGTCATTGAATGATATCATCATGTCACTTTTGTCGACTGCTCCCATGTCTTTATTATATTCAATTACTGACTTAGGCTTGTCTACAGTTTTTCTAAACTTAGTTACTGGAATCATATCGTGCTTGTAGACTGTTGTGAGCATTGTGACTTGGCGGCGATCACACCATCTTATGCATAGCATGTCTTTCTGGCTTCTTACCTCACAATCTCCTCGCTTCATTTTTTTAGGAAAACATGGAAGGTTTTTCCTGTTTGTTCTGACTGTTCCACATGCCCCTGTTTTATTTTCTAGTAGCCATTTATATAACTCTGGACTACTATACCAATTGTCCAGGAACAGCACATGATTGCGCCCTAAATAAGGCTGTATCAGCAACCTAACCACTTTAGCTGACGCTCCAATTTCTGTATTTTCCTATGCAACCAAAGTATTTTTGCCAGTGTACACAATAAAATTCGATGACAATGCCATAACTGCTGTCACACAAAACATACAGTTTTATACCGAACCTTTTGCGCTTAGAAGGTATGTACTGTTTGAAGGACAGTCTACCCTTCCAGAGCATGAGACTTTCATCAATAACAAGATTTTGCTTGGGGGTAAAAGATGATGCAAATTTTCATCGTAAAGTCTCAATGACTGTACGAATTTTGAACAGTTTGTCACCGCCTCCAGCAAGTGAGTTGTCGTCAAAATGTAAAGCATGTAATAATAACAGAAACCTATCCTGGCTGAATACGCTAGCAAAAATGGGTGTGCAAATCAGTGGGTCAGTGCTCCAATAAAGTTTCCAAGAATTTTTTTTGCAATGTGGCATCAACAATATGACAAAAATAAAACAATACAACTCATCGGGATATGTATTTACCCACCGTCTAAGTTTTGAGAATGCCTTTAGTTCGGCTTCAGTGTTCAAAAGCTGCTGAGCGTACTTATTTGTTTCAAAGGCAATGTGTGAGTCTAAATCATAGTCGAATAAGTTGTGGAAACAATCAATTTCCTTTCCACTCTCTCCCTCTTCATCAAGGTGAAGACCAGATTCTGACTCATTGAAAGAAAAAACTGTAGGTTCGAATACATCACTATGTTTCCATTAACAAATAGGGCAGAAAGTTGCATCACTTACTGGTAATATAGGCTCTTGTACAATTTCCTCCAATGAAGATGAATCAATGCTATTGGTGTTAGATGGGTAAAGTATGTCCTCAGGTGAAGTTTCTTCAAACGCACTATTTACAAAACTATCAAATTCGTCACCACTGTAACCAAACAAATCTTCGTCTTAATCAAAAATCTCGTCACAATTGTCCGTAATTTGATCTCCTGAAAATTTATACACCCTTAATTAAACAAAATTATTTATAAAATTGATACGCCCTAAAAAATGAATTAATTACAATTTATTTAAAAATATGAAAAAACCCTCCCTTACAGAACAAACAAAATAAATTAAACCCACCCCTTTTTAAATGACAACTAATTAATTTAACATAAGTACATGGTTAGCATTAAAGAAAATATAGTAACATGAAGTTACTGATATACACAAATTTAATACACAAGTGTCCTAATGTACTTAGTTATTTGATTTAGTTATATATTTGTTTAAATAGTTGGCCAACGTTTAACTTATAAATATGAGCATTTTTGTATAGTAAAAAAAGAATAATTTCTGAAATAATAAAAAAAAAAAATAAAGAGAATTTTGATTTATTATATCTTTTATTATTTGTGTCGACACTAAAAAAAAAAGAATTTGGAAATTAGACCCTGGAGGTCTGAAAAACGAAAATTAGATACCTTGTTCCTCCCTATAAAAATATATATATAAACTAAGGCTAACCTAATTACGCTAAATTACACATAGTTTAGAAAATTATGAGCCTGTTATATATGGATAAAATTGTTGCTGTTCATAAGTTTTTTTTATAGTGTAACCAGTTAAATAAATAACTTAAACTGCACTTTTCGCATTTATAATGACCAGTGTTGAAGCAGATAACAACAGCTGATGCGAGGTTAGTAGTTTTCTTTTATAAGCCAAATGACGCAATCATTTCATACTCATGTGCAGAAATTGGACCAGATGTACTGGTTTTTGTAGATTTTTAGCTCATTTTGAGGCACTCAGTTAACTCACAAAACCATTTAACTTTGAAAGTTAACTTGTTTAATTTAAAAACTAAGACGTTGTGTTACGCATCCTTCACTACTGAACGACCGACGCTAAGTGGATCATTCAAAATGGCGAGACGATGAATTTGTCTTAATTTCTGGCTTTGCGAGAAGAAAGACCTACGGCGCAGTGGTGTGGTGAAGTTACGCACTAATGTGTGTCTATTAGTGCACTACCCCACCCTACTATTTGAGAGGTATGCTCCTACAATACTCAAAGGTTGATGAATTTGCATTATGTCAGTGTAAGGTTTTTGTGTTCACAGCGTGAAGTTTCTGTGAACGTTACAGTATAATAAGTCTTACTTTACTGTTTGTTAGTGAGTATTTTATAATGATTTTAGTTAATAAGTATGCACACGACCAAAAAAACCTTTAGCTCTAAAGAGCAAACTAGTCTGCACTTGGATAGTTAAACTGAAACCTGACCACATTACAATTACAAAAACTAACAGAAGCTGTAGAAGCCAACATCAAATTTTAAAGAAACAATAATTATGTTCAAAGAATACTTTAAACTTTTAAAACCAAAAAAGTAGAAGACCTGTTTCTTTTGTTCTTTTTAAATGGCCAATTAAATATCTGTTTTGCTCTTTTATACTAGCTAATCACTGTGGAAGATTATTAGAAATGTAGTTCCTTTTCTGTTCTCTTCTTCTAGTCGTCTCCTGAATTTTTATGTTTGATGGTTCCTGCAGAGATGCATCGTCTTCTTCAGATGAATACTCATCAACGCACACACCTTCATTAGTAATTATCATGTTATGAAGTATAGATGAGGCCATTATTGTTTGGGTTACCAACTCCAGATCGTTTATACCTAGATACTTCAGCTTTTGAAATTTACATTTAAGCGGCCCAAAAGCCCGTTGTAACACTTATGTCCATGTCACAGAGAAATTAATAAAATAAGATGAATCAGCTGTTTCCTATAGTGACTAATGGAACAGAGATTTGGTCTAAATGAATAAATGACGCAATACATAAAGAATACTAATCATTTAATTTTTTCATATAAATACATTTCTTAATGACGCAAAATAATTACAGTAGAATCATTTTTTTTTATAAACAAATAATAAAACATAAAAGCAGACTGTAAAAGTAGGTAATGTAAAAGCAGACTTAAAAAACATATTAATATATGAGCGTGTGTAAAAAGTGAAAATTATACAGAAACTTTATTTCAACGAGTGGTGAGTTATAAGCGAACAATATGAAGCGGTATTTAAGACTATAAACAGTTCGATAAATAAATAAATAAAAAAAAAATATAACAACAGTACAGAGCACAATTTAATAAATCGAAAACTTAATATGATAGTGTATGCAGTGATCATGGATGCAATGAACAGAGAGAGAGGAAAACAACTTGTGTACGTGACAAAGATCAGGTAGCCTAGCGAATGCGTACGAAACAGAACATTCTAGAAGTAGTAGAGGGGATCAAGATGGCGACATAGCTTATGTTTGTTGAATAAAGCCGGCGTGTGTTATCGCAAGGAAAATGTGATTTTCTTTGAAAAAGTAGTGACAAGTTAGTCAAAATGTAAAGTAAATGTACTTTGGAGGTGACGTGATTAAAAATATTAAGCTGATCATGTAAAATTGGTTGTTTATCGACGGATATTCTTTCGATGTGCTTTGTTGGAACTTGTGTAAGGTAGGCTTCAGAGGTGAATTGTGAAATCGACGAAAAAATCCTAGGTAACGGACAGTGCGACGAATATAATAAATAAAACTGTAAGTAATAATGGCCATAAGACGTTTCTTTAGTCTGCAAATGTAGAATTTTTTATTTTTTTAAAGAGCTAACTTCTTTTAACTTTTATTGCGTCATCACTTAAGATATGGTTCACAAAACTTTTTATAATTGTAGATAATTTCTTAAGTTGTTTGTATATATGTACCACTATGTTTATGTTTCTTATTTGTTGTAAATATCAATTTTTTATCATGTTTGAGTAAATAATTGTTGTCTTGCCGCAATGCCTTGAATTTCTTTATATAGCCACGTGTGTCCATTTTGCCACTACTTTAATTAGCCAAGTTCCCACCCCTAAGAAAATAGAGTTAATTAACAAGTATTTTTCAGTGATTAGTAATTATAAATGAATATATGCAAACAGAGCATGAGTGAGGTTATATGTGGATTGTCGCAAATTATCATGATTATTATTTTTTTTTATTGAGATTATGGGAGTCAAGTGAAGGTGATTTTTAAGGTGAATTTAAGTAAGGTGAGTTTTAAGGTTATAATAATAAGATGAGTTGAAGTAAGGTGAAATATTAATATTGTTCTACGTTGAAGTTGAAAGAAAGATGTTATGAAGAGTTAAGGTGGGCGATGATTATTATTGAAGTGAGGCAATAGGCCTAGGAGGTGCATAAGTAATTCTAAGTAGTACATGAGCGATGATTTTTCTTTTTAAGGTGAGTAAGCAAAGGAGGCGATGAAGAGATATCAGTAGTTATTAGATAATCCACATATAGCGTTTTTATTTTTGATTTTAGATATATTTTTTTTTAACTTTTGAACTTTTTACCGAACCCCATTTTTTTTTAACACAGCAGTACTTATTTATATATTTTTTTTATCTTTTGTAACCTTCCGTTACA
>JAGFPH010002764.1:44523-56493 GCA_018207615.1 Philaenus spumarius
GAGTTTCATTGTCCGGTTCCGGGCTGCAGAGAACATCTTTACTATGGCTCGAAGTGGTAGCATGGTTCCTTCATTTTTACTGGTGGTCGAAGGCAAGCATTTATAAGATTTTAAAATATGCCACTCCCGAAGACGTTCACTACCACGATTTTACGCGGCTTTTTTATCTTACGTTGACACTTGCTGCCCATTTCAACATATAGCTAAAACTAACAATAGATAATTCAAGAAAGCGCACTCTATTTGCCTAAAATCATAACTGTGCATACTATAGACAACAAAAGCAAATACTGTAGTAAACTAAACTTCACAAAAAACTAAAAGGCGCTGACCCACATGTGGAAGGCGTTGAGAACAACGATATCAATTAGGTGAAAGAACAACTTGCGATACCATTTAGTTGTCTTTCTTGTACTGTCATTGAATGATATCATCATGTCACTTTATTCGACTGCTCCCATGTCTTTATTATATTCAATTACTGACTTAGGCTTGTCTACAGTTTTTCCAAACTTAGTTACTGGAATCATATCGTGCTTGTAGACTGTTGTGAGCATTGTGACTTGGCGGCGATCACACCATCTTATGCATAGCATGTCTTTCTGGCTTCTTACCTCACAATCTCCTCGCTTCATTTTTTTAGGAAAACATGGAAGGTTTTTCCTGTTTGTTCTGACTGTTCCACATGCCCCTGTTTTATTTTCTAGTAGCCATTTATATAACTCTGGACTACTATACTAATTGTCCAGGAACAGCACATGATTGCGCCCTAAATAAGGCTGTATCAGCAACCTAACCACTTTAGCTGACTTTCCAATTTCTGTATTTTCCGATGCAACCAAAGTATTTTTGCCAGTGTACACAATAAAATTCGATGACAATGACAGAACTGCTGTCACACAAAACATACAGTTTTATACCGAACCTTTTGCGCTTAGAAGGTATGTACTGTTTGAAGGACAGTCTACCCTTCCAGAGCATGAGACTTTCATCAATAACAACATTTTGCTTGGGGGTAAAAGATGATGCAAATTTTGAACAGTTTGTCACTGCCTCCAGCAAGTGAGTTGTCGTCAAAATGTAAAGCATGTAATAATAACAGAAACCTATCCTAGTTGAATACGCTAGCAAAAATGGGTGTGCAAATCAGTGGGTCAGTGCGCCAATAAAGTTTCCAAGAATTTTTTTTGCAATGTGGCATCAACAATGTGACACCAATAAAACAATACAACTCATCGGGATATGTATTTACCCACCGTCTAAGTTTTGAGAATGCCTTTAGTTTGGCTTCAGTGTTCAAAAGCTGCTGAGTGTACTTATTTGTTTCAAAGGCAATGTCTGAGACTAAATCATAGTCGAATAAGTTGTGGAAACAATCAATTTCCTTTCCACTCTCTCCCTCTTCATCAAGGTGAAGACCAGATTCTGACTCATTGAAAGAAAAAACTGTAGGTTCGAATACATCACTGTATTTCCATTTACAAATAGGGCAGAAAGTTGCATCACTTACTGGTAATGTAGGCTCTTGTACAATTTCCTCCAATGAAGATGAATCATTGCTATTGGTGTTAGATGGGTAAAGTATGTCCTCAGGTGAAGTTTCTTCAAACGCACTATTTACAAAACTATCAAATTCGTCACCACTGTAACCAAACAAATCTTCGTCTTAATCAAAAATCTTGTCACAATTGTCCGTAAATTGATCTCCTGAAAATTTATACACCCTTAATTAAAAAAAATTATTTATAAAATTGATACGCCCCAAAAAATGAATTAATTACAATTTATTTAAAATAATGAAAAAACCCTCCCTTACAGAACAAACAAAATAAAGGAAACCCACCCCTTTTTAAATGACAACTAATTAATTTAACATAAGTACATGGTTAACATTAAATAAAATATAGTAACATGAAGTTACTGATATACACAAATTTAATACACAAGTGTCCTAATGTACTTAGTTATTTGATTTAGTTATATATTTGTTTAAATAGTTGGCCAACGTTTAACTTATAAATATGAGCATTTTTGTATAGTAAAAAAAGAATAATTTCTGAAATAATAAAAAAAAATAAAATAAAGAGAATTTTGATTTATTATATCTTTTATTATTTGTGTCGACACTAAAAAAAAAAAAAAAATGAATTTGGAAATTAGACCCTGGAGGTCTGAAAAACGAAAATTAGATACCTTGTTCCTCCCTATAAAAATATATATATATAAACTAAGGCTAACCTAATTAGGCTAAAATTACACATAGTTTAGAAAATTATGAGCCTGTTATATATGGATAAAATTGTTGCTGTTCATAAGTTTTTTTTTTGTGTAGTGTATCCAGTTAAATAAATAACTTAAACTGCACTTTTCGCATTTATGATGACCAGTGTTGAAATGACGCAATCATTTCATACTCATGTGCAGAAATTGGACCAGATATACTGGTTTTTGTAGATTTTTAGCTCATTTTGAGGCACTCAGTTAACTCACAAAACCATTTAACTTTGAAAGTTAACTTGTTTAATTTAAAAACTAAGACGTTGTGTTACGCATCCTTCACTACTGAACGACCGACGCTAAGTGGATCATTCAAAATGGCGAGACGATGAATTTGTCTTAATTTCTTGCTTTGCGAGAAGAAAGACCTACGGCACAGTGGTGTGTGGTGTGGTGAAATTACGCACTAATGTCTGCTATTAGTGCACTACCCCACCCTACTATTTGAGAGGTATGCTCCTACAATACACAAAGGTTGATGAATTTGCATTATGTCAGTGTAAGGTTTTTGTATTCACGGTGTAAAGTTTCTGTGAACGTTACAGTATAATAAGTCTTCCTTTACTGTTAGTGAGTATTTTATAATGATTTTAGTTAATAAGTATGCACACGACCAAAAAAACCTTTAGCTCTAAAGAGCAAACTAGTCTGCACTTTATAAATAAAAACAGAACACAGTTTCTCATAAAAAACGTTTAATAATTCAAAAGCGTTTCGATGACCAAGTCATCATCATCAGTGATGGTTACAAACTTATAACTAATTTGGTTACATGGTTCTTAACTATATATAGGCAGAGTCTTAGTAGGGGGGATGGTCTAAACATGTAACGACCAATGGGAGAACAGTAACTTAATAATTGTAATGGGAATAGTAACTACAGGGGGAAAAAACATGAATGTATATAAAAAGAGATACAAAATAACATATATGTAAACTGTATATGTGAACATGTAGGATATATAATTTAAAAGATGATATGTGAAATTATTACATCAATCAAAATACGTATATATAAACAACAAAGAATAAGTAGATTCTAGGTCAAATATTACATATTAATACAACCTACAATACTAATACAATTATATAAAAAAAAATATGTAAGACATGTAATTTAATCTAAGCATTATAAGAAAAAAAAAAAAATTACTAAAATACATTTGTACCATATACACAAAGCATAATCAAATATTTAGTACTATTATAATGCTATAATTTATGACAATATTATAAGATGTCTCATATAAATCATTATTATGTGATGATTATGTTTGTATGATTGAAGCATTAATGAATACAAGCAATTATGGTAACAATTAAATAAGTAACAATAAATATGAAATATGCACTTGGATAGTTAAACTGGAACCTGACCACATTACAATTACAAAAACTAACAGAAGCTGTAGAAGCCAACATCAAAATTTAAAGAAACAATAATTATGTTCTAAGAATACTTTGAACTTTTAAAACCAAAAAAGTAGAAGACCTGTTTATTTTGTTCTTTGTAAATGGCCAATTAAATATCTGTTTTGCTCTTTTATACTAGCTAAACACAATATTTTCTTTTATTATACTGATAGCAGAAGAAATATTAGATTTAATTAGAGTTTGCAGGGATATACAAACAAGTATAGTTAATTTTTATTGATCCGTCAGTCTCATATACACAAATTTTGTTAGTTTAATTGAAATAACAATCCATAAAAATATAAAACTAACAAAAAAGTTCCGTTCTGTTTGTAGAATGTCTACTGTGGAAGATTATTAGAAATGTAGTTCCTTTTCTGTTCTCTTCTTCTAGTCGTCTCCTGAATTTTTATGTTTGATGGTTCCTGCAGAGATGCATCGTCTTCTTCAGATGAATACTCATCAACGCACACACCTTCATTAGTAATTATCATGTTATGAAGTATAGATGAGGCCATTATTGTTTGGGTTACCAACTCCAGATCGTTCATACCTAGATACTTCAGCTTTTGAAATTTACATTTAAGCGGCCCAAAAGCCCGTACGATTTCAGAACGTACGGAACTGCTTAATATTGAAATTAGATTGTTCTTTGGTTAAACGTCCGGTATCTCTTATGGGAGTAAAAATATTTCTAAATAAAGGATATGCACTATCTGCCAGTAAGTGCTGTTGCATTGACGTCAGTGGGTTGTGGTAATTTTCCAACAAGTCAAATATAGGCAACATTTTAAAAACATCGTGCATTCTCCCTTGATATCGAGTTGAAGTATTAATAAATTTTACATCTTCACTGCAAATAGCTTGACGAATGATGCCTTTTCTGTTGTAGAAGTCATTTGCATTTCCGCTTAAGCCTTGAAATTTTTACACACACTATCAAAAACAGTATTCTACCATGAAAAAGATAATGTTTTTATCATGTTGTAAATGGGCCCAGTCCCTTGCTAGTCCATTGCAAGACGGTTGTCCGCCCGCAATTCTTTTGGAAAAGACCGATTGACGTGAAATTTTAACAGTAATATTAGAGAATGACTTGAGAAACAAATGTGACCTAGTGGCGATGTGGGCTTTTACCCTGGGGGTAGATGTGGGGGTGGGGGAATTATATTAAAAATAACCACAGGAATCGATAGAGGAATGAATTTAGGTTCCCATTGTCGTTGAAATGAATAAATATTTTTATCAGTTGCTATTGATCTCTAGTGAATATCTGTGGAAATCCTAGAGTGTTTGTCAGCCAAACAAAAGCTACCCTGAAAATATGACTCTTCAGTTGGTTTTTGTACAAGCCCCTTCCCAATTTGTGTCCCCAAGAACGCCCTGACATGATTTTCACTTATTTCTTCTACCTTTTTAAGGATCATTCCGAGTGAAATCAACACATCTATTTTACCACTCCCTTTCAGATATTAATGAAATTTGGTACACCCAAAGCAGGGGTTGAGACGAAAAAATACCAAATTTCAAATTTGTATCTAAAACGGTTTCCAAAATAAGGCCATATAAAGTTTTCAAAAAAGGGTCAAAATCTCGATGCTGCAAAACGTTTAAGAGGTCATAATTCCCTTCTAAAGTTGGAAACATGGGAAAGATGTAATTTTTTTAGCTCTTTTTACGCCTTTTCTAATGATATGTAACACATATAATAAGTTATGAGAACATAATTTTTTTCAAAATCAAAAATAAATCTTTTGAGTTAAAATATTTAAAAAAACACAATTTAAACATTTAAATAAAATATATAAAATAGGTCACATATCATTACTAATATGTACACCAAGTTTAGTTATGGGATTGCAATGGGTTCATATTCAAAATTATTTAAAACCGAAGGTGGCTTTTGACTAATTTTACGTATTTTTGTCTATATAAAAGCTTTTTGTACTTGATTGTAAAATTAAATCCTACCTTTACCATTGCATATAGGCTACTTCAAATAAACACATTGTAATTTCACTATCCTAATGACAAAGCTTAATTAAAAAAAATAGTATACATTAATAATTTGTTAGTTCAATTTGAAATTTATTTAAAATAAATGATATTGTTCCTAAAATATTTTAAGTGACTAAGAATTAAAATAAAACAGAAATTTTATCAACAATTTTCATATTTATAAACTTTAAAACTATGCTAGTGGTTACAAATTTTACAATGAAACTTATATAAGGTCTACATGTGTTGGAGGTACTGTACTTTGATAACATTTCATTGCTTCTTAAAATTTCATCTTCGGATAGGACGTAAATTCTTCCTGTTGGAGTTGTTAGATTCACAGTACAGTAGACTCCCGAATATCCGCGATAATGGGTGGCTGAACTTCTGTGTATAATCGAAATCGCGGATAATCCGAAACTAACCTAAAATGCCCTAGAAATAGTTCAAAATTACCGTAAAACTAAAATAAGTGCTTAATTAATCTGTACAAAAGGTTCAGATAATATCAATTAATTTAAATATGTACAATATTACGTACCTTTATATGTTGGAAAAATTACATAGTTTCACACACACTATTTACATATTTACAAAGAAAAAAAAACAAAACAAACACAGTCCAGTACATAACTACTACAGTACTACTGTTATCAAAATGCATTTTCAATATCAATCTCTATCAGCATGGAGTAAAAAAGTCCTTTATTGATTTTTGTTTCTTTGCATTTTACTCCTTTTTTACAATAATAAAGTCTAGCGCGAGATAATGGGTCTTCACTCGCTAAACTTTGTTCGCCGTAGTATCGCTTTTAGGTTATTTTACGTATTTAATTTGTATTTTTTTGGCGATCGCGGTATTTTTGGCGATCGCGGTTAAGCCGCAACGCGGGTAATCCACTCGTGGATAATCGGGGTTCTACTGTACATAATACATCAGTGAATGGTAGCTATATTACATGTGGTCTTCTTGAGTAGCTAAATAAATGATGGAGAAGGTACTTTGGGATGAAGGAAGGTAACTTTTACTTCATCTTCGTCTTCGTTTTTGTACATTATATAAGCAAGCCACCAGTTAAGAGTCATAGATGATACATATATGTAACTATTACAGTCTGGAAAGATCATTTCGATGGTCCAATATAATACTGCAATAACTCAAAAAACCAGATTTTCGGCAAATGCAACTTTAAGTTTTAAAAGACTCATTTTAAATACAAACAAACAAAACATAATTATGAAATTTGGACCACATTAAATTTGTTTCATATATTTTAAAACTGTATTGGTTTTAATTTTAAAAAGTATATAGTTTCTTCGTATTTATTATAATTTAAAAAAATTTTTTAGTTGTTGCACTATTTTACTAGGCATTTAATAGAACGTATGTTACTTTTACGATTATAAGTCATAACTCAAATGGTATGTTTTAGTGTTAGATTAAGTTATTATTTAAAAAAATAATAGATTTATTGGTTAAAAATTAAACTAATTCACAATAATAACAGTAAATTTTTATTGAATACAAAATTAACAAATACAATTCCCAAAATAAACTAATTAAATTAAAAAATGTCTTCAAATTGTAATGTCATTGTGACCAACAGTAATAATTATTTTATTAATATTATTAAAAATGAAAATTTTAAAAATAATACTATATTACTGTTATCAACCATGACGAGGTTTTTACTTTATTACAAACTAGATACTATTACAAAATTTATAGTACCTAAATAATATTAATTAAAGGAATAACAAAACTTATGCATGAATACTCTTATTAATGATAGGAAGAAATAATTTTACTTTAATATTTAAAAAAATGTTTATGGAAATAGTAAAATTTTGAATTAACCTAATAAAACATTTTAAATTCAATTCTTATGATTCTTCAATGTCATTAATTTCTCTTTGTTCGTTTTCCTTTTTTGATTTTAAGGATTTGTAAAAATCCCAATGTATTCTTGGGATGACATTACTTTCACAAAGACTAATTAAATCTTTCTTTTTTAATTCACTTATAGCAGGACTGGTTGTATAAGCTGGCTTCAGTTTTGGTTCTGGAAATCGTCCACGTTGTTTATTCCGCACATTAAACACTTTAAATTCATTACTTTCGTAACTTGTTTTGTACATAACTGTATGAAGAGAGTCTTTATGGAACCGTAAAACTTTAATATCATTCCAAATAATCTTGTTTCCTTCTTCATCTAAAGTGAAGTTTTTCCCCATCTGATTTGTTAAGTCTTTAAGATCTATAAAGTCCTCCGAGCAAAGTTCTCTAATCTTGTATGGACTGCCACTTTTTTTACATCCTTGGATTAGTGTGCTCCATTGTGAAGGCAAGTATATTGGACCAGATTTCAAAAATCGTTTTTTTTTCTTTCTCAATTAGAGCATGCATACTGTCTCCTTCGTTTTGAGTGTGTCCTGTTATAAGGAATTTATGTGTAACTGAATCTATATTTAATTTATGTACACAGTACAAATATAAAGAAGCAAGAAATTTATTTTTTTGCTGTCCGGCACAGTTATCAGAATAAAATATAACATTTTTGCCTTTGCACTCATTTTTCAAAAACTGATAGACACAAGTACCAATATCGTTGGCACCTCGGTTCGCAATAGCTTCGTGCCATAAGTAACACCACCCTTGTTTATTTATAATATCGAATATCGTAAAATTATAGACCGACAGCCGTCTTTTATAATAAAATGATGAGATATCACCTGAAGGAGTGGGTAGGACTGCCTGAAGATCAAAACAACACACTAGAGTCTGATTGGTAGGTTCTGGTGTTTTATACAATTGTATGTCATTTTCCTTCTCTTTCCTTGACAAAAGTTTTTCTGATTGGTGCTTATCATAAATCCCTTTAAGTTGTACCTTATCTACATCATTGGCATTTTTATATTGCTCGCAAAGTGAGCATTGATCTTTCTTAGGAGAAAAAAATGAAATATTAAATTTTGTATTAAAAATTGATTCGTACAAATGCAATTTTCCAAACGGTTTATTTGCTTTCTTACTTCCTTCATCATACATGCGGTACATTGATGCAATAGTTAATCCACCATCAATATACACTTTAGAGGAATCACGTCTGCAGTAGTGCGACTCGATAGCTTGAAAAGAAGAAATGTGGCAATAAATATCATCTTTTATTTGTTGGTCAATACAGTAATGCTTCTGATGGCGTCCTCTTTTATCTTCATATACAAAATTTTCATTCGTCTTTTTTGCAAGTGTAGTTACCACAATTCGGCTACTTATATCTAGTGTTTGTAAAAAGAATGTCTTGCATACCCTAATTTTTGTGTTACCAATTTCAAAAAAGTATGCATAATTTTTGGATCTGGTACTACCTTCTTTAGCTCTTCGGTATGGTGGATCTAAGGATTTCATACTGCGACAGATAAAATCACGTTGGTGATTTACGTCTCCAAGTTTCCAATACTGCTGAAAAAATAATTTCCTTTGCTCTAAACCAATCTTTGTAGAACATTTTAAACGACATTTTTCCCCACAAGGAGGCTTAATACTTCTGCATTTAACTGTTTTCCCACTAGCACTGATGTATGAATCTCCAACATTTCTTTTCTTTTTTGCTACAGCAGTTTTCCACTTATCAGGATTTCGAGTCCTTTTTCTAAACTTTGTTTCTTCACAGATCGTGACTTGTAACTGACCTTCAGCAGGCATAGGATTTTCTGTAGAAGTAGATGGTGTATTAGGGAACTGGTTTATTAATTCTGCAGTAGGCCTATTTGAAATTTGAGGAACATTCTTACTGTAAAACGTTGCAGTTGCATCTGAATCATTACTTGTTGTAGAATCACAGTCATTTGGAAGGACATAATCGCTGTCCCTGTCACTATCATAGGTGTTTATAAAAGCAGGTTCTTTCAAATAATGGTTTAACTCAACAGACAGTTTATCATTTTCGCTTAAAAATTCCTCATAAATATCATTACTTAAATTGTTTTTAGAATGTAACTCATTATAACTTTGTGTAGCTGAACTTAAAACTGTGTATGTCTTAGATGCGGTTAAAAATGTCGATTTTGTTTCACCAGTTTCTGCGTTTATGTAATCAGCATCTGTTACCTCCATTTCGATCTGTTCCACATATTCATTTTCTTTTCCATCATTAACTTGATGCACAATATTAAGTTCAGTATTCTTGACTGGGTTATGAAATTCACTAATACCTATGTTTAATTCTTGATGATCATCCGGAAATATGAGGTTTTTATTATTTTCTGTCTGAAAGCAAAATTAAGACCTTTATTAGATTAGCCTATATTTATTATTATATTTATAATCATTTTTTAGTATAACAAAAACACTAAATTACCTGCTTCAAATTATATATAACATGACGAGAGTTTAAAATAAATTCACCAAACATACACTACCTATTAATTGTCTATTACTGTATAAAGTGACAGTGCTATTATTATCATATGAATCATTTATATATTAGTAAATTAAATGTTTTCATTAAACTTTATTTTGTTTCTCCTATTTTCTTAGTTAATATAGCCTACATCACAACTTCAGTTACTTCTGCGTTGTATTTTTCTACTTAGATTAAAATCAAAATTAAACTTTTCATTAAAGTGAAACTAAATTGCATGTCAGATTTATCTAGGCTATTTTTAGTCAGAACTATTTTCTACTGTATTCAACAGTAGTAAGCTACAGCATGAGTAGGCCTAGGCCTATTTTTTTCAAGTGAAGAAAATTGTAATTACATAATTCAGATTCTAAGCTTATATGATAAATAAATTAACAGAAATATTAATAATATTCTATGCTTACCTGAAATAAAGTAGTTCGAGTATTGACATTATGGTTGGGATAGTTTTTATTTTGTTCACTTCTACTAATAGCTAAATTTACAAGATGCCGACCTCTGCTTTCCATACTAATTTTGATAGAAAATATAATTTAAAATATTAACTTCACTGTAAGCAAACTCAGCAATAAATTTCTTATATTCCACAGCTTATAAACATAACCTAAAACCAAACAGCTTCTGATGTTAGTTGTTGCAACAGTACAGTTGTGAACATAGTGACCAACCTAAGCAACCAAATTAATAATGCAACAAATACACATGTTACTGTATTGATCTGGATTGGACTACTTACAGCTAGATCAATATAGCAATAAGTGTAGTTATTGCAGTATTAGTCTGAGAATTTATATTAAATTTAATATATTAATAGAGATATAACTCACTTTACTGTTTAATAAATACAATTTTGAGTTATAACTGTCTTGATCTTGGTTTAGACTGCCTTCAGGATATATAATAGTGCAATAACTAAAAATTGATATTTTTTGAGATGTTGCAGTATTATTCTGGGCCATCGATTTTATCTGTTGACCTTGATACTGATACTTGAAAAGAAGTTGTTGATCCTGAAAAGATTTTCACAGATATCTTGTTTAGGCTTGAGGCAACAGGCATAACGGTGTGGTGTTGTTGAGTCCCCTTTATTGTGAGGGCTTCACTAAACCGATCTTTCAAAAATATTTCTGCTGAGACATAATCTTCTTGCGTTGCAAAATCAAAACTAATCCCAGGAATATTTTCAACTGACCATTCGTAAAATTCACATGGCTTCAAGATTTGGTTTTCAAAGTTTCGTTGTAAACTAGGTTTTGCAGCTAATCTTTTGACCGTGCCACCAAGTCCATCCCTTACCGTGGACAGTGGCAAAAAATGCCACTCAGTCTCGATACCAAAGTCTTCATTATGGTGACAAAGTTTTATGAAATTCTTCCTATTCTTGTATTGGGCTGCATATCCATCAGAAAAATATATGATCTTTTGAGGAACTTACCCAAACTTCATGGTCAAAAATTAACAAACTTCTTTTGAAAACTGTACACGGCTACTGTGTTGTGTTCAAGACATTCTGAAATTATTCCATAGTTTAAATGTTTGAGTTTACCGCCTTCTCTGTAATAAATTACAAAAGGGTGAACTGTAGCCTGGTCACTAACCCAGTGATAACTTTGGGCTTCGTTTTGCACAACCATGCTGTAGTTTTCTGAAAAATCTAGTGTTACAGCGGATTAAGATGCATTTAAGTTTTCCTTTACCTTGTTCAGGTATGAAGTTTGTTTTGCAACAAAGTCATGTCGAATTAAAACCTCGAACTTGCTGCAAAACATTGCAATGGACTCACCTGATGTTTTCTCTAAAGTCTCTAAAGTACATCAGTCAACTGATATCCATTGTCTGAACGTACTTTTTCAATTAG
>JAGFPH010002764.1:56593-78696 GCA_018207615.1 Philaenus spumarius
AGTACTTATTTATATATTTTTTTTATCTTTTGTAACCTTCCGTTACACCGTACGATTTCAGAACGTACGGAACAGCTTAATATTAAAATTAGATTGTTCTTTGGTTAAACGTCCGTTTATCTCTTATGGGAGTAAAAATATTTCTAAATAAAGGATATGCACTATCTGCCAGAAAGTGCTGTTGCATTTGTCAGTGGGTTGTCGTCATTTTCCAACAAGTCAAATATAGGCAACATTTTAAAAACATCGTGCATTCTCCCTTGATATCGAGTTGAAGTATTAATAAATTTTACATCTTCACTGCAAATAGCTTGACGAATGATGCCTTTTCTGTTGTAGAAGTCATTTGCATTTCCGCTTAAGCCTTGAAATTTTTACACACACTATCAAAAACAGTATTATACCATGAAAAAGATAATGTTTTTATCATGTTGTAAATGGGCCCAGTCCCTTGCTAGTCCATTGCAAGACGGTTGTCCGCCCGCAATTCTTTTGGAAAAGACCGATTGACGTGAAATTTTAACAGTAATTAGAGAATGACTTGAGAAACAAATGTGACCTAGTGGCGATGTGGGCTTTTACCCTGGGGGTAGATGTGGGGGTGGGGGAATTATATTAAAAATAACCACGGGAATCGATAGAGGAATGAATTTAGGTTCCCATTGTCATTGAAATGAATAAATATTTTTATCAGTTGCTATTGATCTCTAGTGAATATCTGTGAAAATCCTAGAGTGTTTGTCAGCCAAACAAAAGCTACCCTGAAAATATGACTCTTCAGTTGGTTTTTGTACAAGCCCCATCCCAATTTGTGTCCCCAAGAACGCCCTGACATGATTTTCACTTATTTCTTCTACCTTTTTAAGGATCATTCCGAGTGAAATCAACACATCTATTTTACCACTCCCTTTCAGATATTAATGAAATTTGGTACACCCAAAGCAGGGGTTGAGACGAAAAAATACCAAATTTCAAATTTGTATCTAAAACGGTTTCCAAAATAAGGCCATATAAAGTTTTCAAAAAAGGGTCAAAATCTCGATGCTGCAAAACGTTTAAGAGGTCATAATTCCCTGCTAAAGTTGGAAACATGGGAAAGATGTAATTTTTTTAGCTCTTTTTATGCCTTTTCTAATGATATGTAACACATATAATAAGTTATGAGAACATAATTTTTTTCAAAATCAAAAATAAATCTTTTGAGTTAAAATATTTAAAAAAACACAATTTAAACATTTAAAAAAAATATATAAAATAGGGCACATATCATTACTAATATGTACACCAAGTTTAGTTATGGGATTGCAATGGGTTCATATTCAAAATTATTTAAAACCGAAGGTGGCTTTTGACTTATTTTACGTATTTTTGTCTATATAAAAGCTTTTTGTACTTGATTGTAAAATTAAATCCTACCTTTACCATTGCATATAGGCTACTTCAGAAATTTTATCAACAATTTTCATATTTATAAACTTTAAAACTATGCTAGTGGTTAAAAATTTTACAATGAAACTTATATAAGGTCTACATGTGTTGGAGGTACTGTACTTTGATAACATTTCATTGCTTCTTAAAATTTCATCTTCGGATAGGACGTAAATTTTTCCTGTTGGAGTTGTTAGATTCACAGTACATAATACATCAGTGAATGGTAGCTATATTACATGTGGTCTTCTTGGGTAGCTAAATAAATGATGGAGAAGGTACTTTGGGATGAAGGAAGGTAACTTTTACTTCATCTTCGTCTTCGTTTTTGTACATTATATAAGCAAGCCACCAGTTAGAGTCATAGATGATACATATATGTAACTATTACAGTCTGGAAAGATCATTTTATCTGTTGACCTTGATACTGATACTTGAAAAGAAGTTGTTGGTCCTGAAAAGATTTTCACAGATATCTTGTTTAGGCTTGAGGCAACAGGCATAACGGTGTAGTGTTGTTGAGTCCCCTTTATTGTGAGGGCTTCACTAAACCGATCTTTAAAAAATATTTCTGCTGAGACATAATCTTCTTGCGTTGCAAAATCAAAACTAATCCCAGGAATATTTTCAACTGACCATTCATAAAATTCACATGGCGTCAAGATTTGGTTTTCAAAGTTTCGTTGTAAACTAGGTTTTGCAGCTAATCTTTTGACCGTGCCACCAAGTCCATCCCTTACCGTGGACAGTGGCAAAAAATGCCACTCAGTCTCGATACCAAAGTCTTCATTATGGTGACAAAGTTTTATGAAATTCTTCCTATTCTTGTATTGGGCTGCATACCCATCAGAAAAATATATGATCTTTTGAGGAACTTCTCCAAACTTCATGGTCAAAAATTAACAAACTTCTTTTGAAAACTGTACACGGCTACTGTGTTGTGTTCAAGACATTCTGAAATTATTCCATAGTTTAAATGTTTGAGTTTACCGCCTTCTCTGTAATAAATTACAAAAGGGTGAACTGTAGCCTGGTCACTAACTTTGGGCTTCATTTTGCACAACCATGCTGTAGTTTTCTGAAAAATCTAGTGTTACAGCGGATTAAGATGCATTTAAGTTTTCCTTTACCTTGTTCAGGTATGAAGTTTGTTTTGCAACAAAGTCATGTCGAATTAAAACCTCCAACTTGCTGCAAAACATTGCAATGGACTCTCCTGATGTTTTCTCTAAAGTCTCTAAAGAACATCAGTCAACTGATATCCATTGTCTGAACGTACTTTTTCAATTAGGTTTTCTTCAAATGATTTTTCTAGAATTTGTCAACTTCTCCTACTCCTGGACATGACGAACATTCATTCATTAAGCAGTCTATTGATGGTGGATTACATAACATCTTTGCTATGCAGCGCTTGGGCGTCTGTACTTCATTGTTAGTTACTTCCCCAGTTTTGCGTTTTCAACCATTACTTTGACATTTTGATGTGTCGTACACAAACATACTACATGGGTGCCAGTATAATACACAGTGCTTGGGTCACACCCAGCAAATTTTGAAAACCTATCTTAAATAAAGGGAAACTCACTTTTAAATAGAGCATAGGCCTATGCCTCTTTGAGGTTGCATGAAATAACTCTTTTTGAGACTTTGGTTTGTTTCGACTTTGGTCAACTACGGTGACACAGTTCTTCATTCCTGGCATAGCTCTACTAAGCTCATCATTTTCATAGAAGTCAAGGACATTTAGAATTACTTCTTTTGGCAAACTTTTACCGGGATTAGGATTTGGGCTTTCTAAAATTCCTTTTTCTCTAAGTATTTTTTTTTTTTATTGATGCACCATGTAGTTTGGAGTATTAAATTCGTGCATTATTTTTCTGGTGCCCCAAGCATTTGGAATACAAGTTAAAATATTAACTTATTCTTTCTACTAGTTGCATTGGAAAACTAGGTTTTCAGATCCGAACCAAAACACATCCAAAGTTCGGAACAGAGATTTTATTTCCTGAGAAGTGGTTAAAAAGCTGCTTCCATTTTCGCTTCATTTTTTCTTCCAGTCTTCAAGCTTTTCATTCGAAAAGTCTTTTGCCAGCACCACCTCATCAAATAGTTCATTAATATTGATAGTGTTTTTCTAGTTCATGTTGTTATTGATAATCTGTGCCGATTTTTCCATATCCTTCCAGTTACGGGAGGTTCCATTCATCCAGGTAAACAATCTTGCATCTCAAAAACTGTCTTCCCACAGCTCAAGGTACTTAATACAACAGTTGTAGAATCCGTCAATGCTCTCTTTCACTGCCTCACTTATAAACACCTTTCTCTTCCAAGGTTTTACAAACACTTTTAGCTCCAGAAGGAATAAAGCAAGTTTCTCTTTTTTCTTTTAGGTTTGTCTTAAGACGTTACATCGACTCCGCAACATGTTGCACATTAACGTGTCGACTCCATGTCGGTTACAGTTGTGAAGAATGTGGGCTCCACAGTTTACTCCGTTAATGATTCTACCCAGTTGCTGAGTTATTAAGGTAAAAACATTATTTCTCCCTCTCCTCTTCACCCCACTAAATTTTGTGTTGGTGTAGTCTTCACAGAAACAAACAACTTTCTTTTCTAAATCATTATCTCTTTTTTATCTCTTTAGTTGATAAAATCTCTGCTGTCTCACCTAGGACTGATTTAAAAGCCAAAAGTTTTACCTTAACTCCTTCTTGTTGAGTAAAATGTCGCACTATGATCGGAACTAACTTGAGCTCCTTTCTATTTGAAGCGTCCATGCTTAAAGATACGAAATTGCATTTCTTTAAATCATCAATAAGCTCGTCATGAGCCAATGTGTTATAAAACAATAGCTTCACAATTTGTCTATCCAAGGGAAAACTTTGGCTAAAAAAACTTAGAAACTAGCTTAGAAGAGCATACATTGGAGTTAAAACTTAAATTATGGTTCGCTGTGTAATATGCGAAAGTAGCTTCTTTTGCAGCTAATTCCAACTCCTTGCCCTCTGCATTTGCATTACTAAAAAAAGTTGTCAACTTTGTGGAACTAGCCAGTGCTTTCAAGCTAGTTTGGTGTTTATTACTTTCTATGTGGTTGGTAATATCAGATCGACCACCATGTTGAACACAAAATTCAGAATTACACTGTGTGCATCAAACTCTACTATTCTTAAAAGCATTGTATGAGTATCCAAGTCACTATTGATAATAATATTTTTACCTTTTTGTTTCCGTCTTGTGACTTTGTCTGCGTTTCTTATAGATGACGCGTTTCAAAAACTATGTTTCATCATCAGATTAATAAATTAACAGTTCACATCACAACAACACAACAACATGCAACCCACGACACATAACAAATATAAATTGTCCGATAGACGTCTACTACGGCGGGCGGTCGAACGACAACTCGAGTAACAATTTTTATTGGACATAGACTCATTCTAAGAACTGAAAAACAAAGACGCTTAATATTTTAAACACAACACGCTCGGAGATTCAAAGTAATAAATTTATTGTTACCTTTTATTTGGTACGTCACTAATCCATTGTTGGTAAAATGATTACCTAGGTTTCAGGCTGTGTGAGCCCATCATCAGATCATTAAGGTTATATTCGTTCCATTAGGATTTCGTTATGGTTTAAGAAGCACTGTTATTACATTTCACGAACATTACAAACACTTACACAAACACACATTATATACATTGACTATACAGTTAAAAGTTAGACACGTGAATTATTAGTTAGTACACACTTGACGGCGAACGGTTCGCGACTGGCTAGTTATTGTCAAATTGATATCGTTATCTAATGCCAAAATGCCAAAAAATGGCAAAATTGAGATTCAAAGTAAACTGAATGAGAGGGTACTAACGGAAGGCTGACTTGATATGAAGCAGTAGTTGGGAGGGAAGCCACCTGGTTTCGGATTCGCACAAAGAGAGGAATGTGAGGTAAAATTTTGCCGGTAACCGTCTGGAGAACTGGAGGTGATATTATTATGAATAGGGGACTTAACTACCTACCAAATTCAAAGGACACATTCATATTGAAAATCATAAACCAACCTCTACAACAACGGTTCAGTTGGTTTATAATTAATAATTAGTACTTCATTAATAATCAATTACATTTATATTATTTTATAAGTACTATGTATAATTATTAATTATAAAGACCAAATAAAAGTAAATAAGTAAGTAAGCTTTTAATAAGTAAATACCCTAGTGATAATATAGGTCTCTACTGAGTTTTGGGTGTAGGCTCTTGACTCTTGAAAAAAAGTGATAAAGGTGTACAGTTTGTAGGGAATTTAATCTAATTTATTTGTGTATAGCTTGGTCTGCCTCAAAAAGTGCATAGTTTTATGACTTTTTGGCAAAAACTAAAATAGGTTAAATATTTTGAGGGTTTTTTGCAATTTTTGTTGTGAAGCCATATCCGTGGGAAGTAGCAAAGTTTAAATTTGGATTCAGCACCCTAAAAAACATATAAAACAAGTGAGAAAAAACTTCTATATTTTTCTCCTGAAACTGGATTAACCCTGAACTCTATCTCTGTAGGCGTAGTTCTTAGGGCCACCGCTTACAACCATTGCATTATAGGACCCTAGTTTGTGTTCTTGTAACTTATCGGTCAGATCTCTAAGGTATCTAATTGTATTTCACCAAGGCGTTGTGTGTATATAGTAGAATCAGTATCAAAGTAAACCACTCTTGACTTAGAACTTCTAGAATAGGAATACAATTTCAATCTGGCAATGGCTGTTACAATTGTAATGGCTGGCAATGACTGGCTTTGGGTGATAGTACTATTGACTCCTTGCTGTACTTCCAATGAACTAACATGATGTCATCATTAATTGGGAGTATGTCTCTTATGCTGCCCTGCTAACGAAGAGTGCAATATCTACGAAATCTATTATACATACGAAACATAAAATACAATGTTTAACTCAATTGACAAAAGAGTTAAAAAATAATAATATATAAATTAATTTTGTGTGTGAAATTCTTTAAAATAATTATTGTCCCTATTTAAACATAAGAAAATTCCACATTTTTCACACTTTATATATGTTAATTTTGTACACAGGTTTCTTGCATCGCGTTCGGGTAGTTGTATAAACTGGCCAGTTATTTGCTCCATCAGTTCTAACATATACTGGTGGCACATAGGATATTGGTCCTTTTCTTTTTTATCTTGAATTTGTTTTTCTAAACTGGTTGATTGTCTTCCATGTTTTATTGGTTCTTGTTTACCTATTTTACACAAACACTCTGTCAATTCCTTTCTATACTCTGCTAATGTAAGGTATTTTTCATTTGTGTCTTTATTGTGTTTTCGGGGTAGTGTATCCAACTGTTCACCAAAGCAAGACCAATTAAATGGTAAAAATTCTCATACACCATTTTTTAGTCCTCATTTTAATCTTGTATCTCCCAACTAAACTATCCAAAAAGTCTAATCCGCCCATATGCTTGTTGTATTCCTTCACAAGTTTAGGACAAGCAATTTGAACTAATGATTTACTTTTCTTATCAAACCTTTGTGACTGTTGCATTGGTTGTTCGACCATGAAATTAGACACCATGGTAACTAGTTCGTTATCTTTCCAGACAACAGTAGAGATGTCAACGCCTTCAACAGCAGGAACATATTCACAAGATGTACCTCTCGCCACCTTCTTCATTTCCTTTTCTGTGGATAATTTACAGTTTGGAATTCTATTTCGCCTTAGTACCTAGCAAAAGTATTCCTTGTTTTGCCAAGTAAACTACCAATGGAATTGACGAATAATAATTGTCAAAATACAATTGATAATGCTGATTTTTCAGAATACCTCTACACATACATATAACTACATTTCCACTGGCTCCAATATCGGGTTCATTAATTTCAATACTACTTTCTGACCAGTATAGATCTCAAATTTATAGGCAAATCCACTAACACCAGACAATATAAATAATTTAAATCCCCATTTATGAGGTTTTAGTGGAATATATTGTTTTAAATAGTGTCTAGCTTTTGTAGCACATAGCTGTTCATCTAAAGACAAAAACTGTTCATAAGGTATGGACTGAAATTTACAATTGAATGCATCGATAACTGGTTGTATCTTGTGGAGTCTGTCACAATCAGGGTAATCTCTAATTTTTAATTTTGTGTTATCATTAAAATGAATAATACTCCTGATTTTTTCAAAAAATTTCAAACTAAATGTTTGTTTAAAATTGCATGACACCAGTCGTAGGATGCTCAAACACTAGAGTAATGTACTACAGATATGAAAATCACTATACCTATGAACTTCCTTAGGTCATTGCCGTTTAATTTTTGAGGTTGTGATGGATCTTTCTAAATGCTATTCCTGCATGACTCTTCTACAATTTTATTCACCAAATTGTTATAAAAAAAAAAATAAGTGAAAAACTGATAAGGTGTACTCAACTCTTTAACAACAGTTGGCAATGTAGTGTCTCCTTTTAATGCTAGTTGATCATCATTCAGAACTAAATTCTACTTTTTCCAAATTAAGTCTTTAAATGAACTATCTAGCCATGTGTGCTACTTCCTTCCGCATAAATATTCTCATCTTGACTATCATCATCTGTGACAACTTCAGGCTCTAACTTCAAAATCAAAAAATACCTAATACAATTTATATTCATTTTGTACATAACACGTCCATGAAAAACAAACAAACAATTTCTCATTTAAAATTTCCTATTAAATAGCCCTTGTAATCAAAACTTAATTAAAAAAATAGCTTAAAACAATATTTCATACATTTTATTATTCATATTGTTCTCTAAGCAAAATAAAATAAATACTACAAATGAAGACTTATAACTTAAAAGCAACCATTGAACTCTTTCCTGCCTGCCATCTTTGCCTCACTTTGCCCGCCATATTCAGTGGCCACTTTGCCCGGAAAGACGCCATTACTAAAACAGTAATGGTTAAACTAGCCTAAATGCCAGAGCACTTTGTGCCAGTTTTGTTTCGAAGAAAAGATTTAAATGTGTACATGCCAAACCCAACTGAAATGAAAATTCTAATACTCTCTTACGTTTATGTTTACACCAGATCTAGAGATACCTCAGTTAGCCATTTTACAAATTCAGATTTACTATTTTAGGTGAACTCTAAAGAAAAGAAAACTTTCTTGAATAACATTGATTTTCTTTTTTATTTAAACAAAGTTTGAAACGCCCTTAATGAAAATTATATGCCCTCAATGAAAAGTACAGAGTATAAAAGATTTAACAAAGAAAATCCCCCTTTATTTTATATTTTAATTTAAATTAACAACTACAACAAACTTAAATCGGTTCACAATTTGTACATATAATCAGAAGGTACTTAACACAGAAAGTACAATTTTTATCTCACAAGGAAAAAGACATAGTATTGATATAAATTCAAGTACAATAACTGACTATATTTTTGTTTAGTTTCGATAGACTAAACTTTCGTTGGCCAACCTTATGTTTTAATAATAAATGAATAAATAAAAATAATTAATTTAAATCGTGACGTCACTGTATATTTATATAAAAAAGGATTAATAATTTAATTTAGATATGAGACCCTGGAGGTCTGTAGTACCAAATTTTGCTAGCTCTCCACCCTAATAATACTAAATAACTTAATTACAATAAATACTACAACATAGAATAAAGGTTTTACATATTTTCTAAACAAATTGCCTTTTTGTTTAATATAAGGTTTCACTGTAACAAAAGTTCGCAGAAAAGTCAGTAGCAAAACTGTAAGTAACACTCAAATCACTTATAGTTGTTTGGCGATGCTACAAAGCTAAATTTTATTTTAAAGTTCAATATATCTTTAATTTAGTTAACTAGTTCATTGTAGTTCTGGCGGTAACTGGGACCAGTGATGTACTGTACAAGGAAAGAACACCAAGCATTAAAACTTAATATTTGCAAGTTGCTTCAAGTTGTTAACAAGTTTTTTTTATAAAGTTAACATGACAAGTTATAGATGGTTAAACTAGTTTTTAACGCATGTCATAATCAATTGAAACAAAGCGTTTGCTCTTAATACACTTGCATTAATTAACTTTGTCTTTCATTAAACCAAACTGTTAAGACTGAATTGTTCAAATTCACCATAAAATATAAGATATTATAAAACTTCATAGCTTTAAACCTTTATCTAAGTAACATAAGGTAGGCTGCATATAATACAACTTTATGTGAAACTAATTTGACTAATTGCTGTCCAATTATGATGAAACATTAAGGAATTTGATTTAGGCAATTTTACAATAAAATAATCAATTTAGACAACTAACTAACTAAAGGCTAATAGACTCAACAAAAAAAATTCACAAACGTTGGTTGTTGCAAACAAGATGGCGTTCTTATAACGGCAAACAAAGGTACCTTAAGTTAAGTTAAAAGAGAGTATAATTAGATTTCTTTACCTGGATTCATAATTCAGAAGTGTTTAAAAGATTTTTCGCACTTTACATGTTATTTTTTTTTAAAGAGCTGCATGCTCAAAACTATTTTTATAATGACATTAGTCACACGCGTGTAGAGCTCTGTGTGTCAGTCAATGCTGTTCGAAGTTCAAGATGCCAATGTCAGCTTAGCTCTAGGCCCGCGGCGGGTCTCTTATCACTTAACGTCAGCTGATCCTTTATCATGTAGATTTGATTCTTTCGGTATCACTAATGTACTGTTGTGTGCTGCTTATGAAATGCGGAGATTTAGTGTAAACTTAATGCAGTATGTTGTATTGGCTAGGGACAGTATTATTGTGGTTTTGAAATACTTTTAGGCGTTGTGAATAACGCTCTTTCAAACCAACAACTTTTTAAAGCTGAAATCAAGTCGATCCAGAAGCACTATTGCCAATTATTATAGCCCTGATTATTATTTAGTAATATTAATAAATATTTGCCACTTACCAAAAGTTAGAGATGCAGAAAAACGGAAAACTATCACTGTGCTGAAACTGCGTAAGATTTCTTGTTCAAAGTCACAGACGACACTGAAGCAGTAGTTAGCGACTAGTTAACATGATTCCCGCATGACTGCAGCACTATCCAGCGGTATGAACTCGAATAGTCACTTTACCTGTCCTAGCCACTTTGCCCGTCGTTCCTCTATGTGAAAAATGTATGACAAGAATTTCTTCTATACTGAGTCTGGCAGGTTTTCGCAAAAAGGTTCTTCTATTTCTGGTAAAATTGACTTTAATTCTTTTAGTGCTTAGGTATGGGTGTTTTTTCTTTAAAAGTCTAGAGTTTTACATTCTTTAACGTCATAGTCACATTATTATACTGCAGTGTGTACGCACCCCATATCGCCTTCACTTCTACAATGTCCCTTAGGTAAGGTCGATCGGTAGTCACTTTTAGCTTTGGCTGAGATGAACAATCTGACCACTCGTAAAACTCGTTAACTTGCATTTTAACTATTTCAACATGTCCAGAGTTATCATTTGATTCTGCAGAAACAAAGTCCTCAAAGTCGTTGGTTTTCTTCCGTTTCTTTAATGACAACTCCACTTGGTGAAATCTGTCTGCGCTCATAAATAAATGGCCAAGTTCGAAGTACAAAAGACTTATTTCATCAACACTCAACTCAGATGAATTTAAGAGCATAAATTAAAAAATCAAACAAACACCAATTTTTAGTTAAATAAATATTTGTACCTGTGTACCCGTCTGTGGTCTGCAGATCACCCCTTAAAGGCTACCGCGGTTTCAAAAAACTAACTTTTCATCATCAAGCTCAACACAATGTCGGATTATTCCATTAAGATAGCCTAAATTTATTTAGGTCGTAGTAGTAATAAGCATACCTTAGTGCATGCCTGCTCCCATAAGTTGGGTTGTCTGGATCTTATTTTTCCTCATATAGTTCCTCTAAATGTCTTTTTGCTGCTGTCTGCTTCTGTCTGCATTTTTTTTCGACTTCGTCGATTGCTTTTTGGGCTTTATTTATCCTAGCTTCGTCGAATCTCTTCATTGTTGCAATACAGTTTCTTCCTGGCACAATTCCTAGTTTACTCAACACCTCACATTTCACAATGTTCCCCTTATTAAAACATGAAACAGCATCAAACACACCTAGCTCTAAAGTTTCCTTCATGACAAAAGTGACAAAAGTCGATTTCGGGATCCGTGACCAGATAACATGGTTGAGCGATTCGCTCGGGTTCTGGGTCCCCCCATGAAGACATTTAGAAAGAAGTCTTGTATCTGCCAAATCTCTAAATATTGGTTTGATTTTTTCCATAACCACAGGGGCAACGTGACTATGAAGGCTATGGTCATAGTTTTCCTTCCGCTGCAGAGCTTGTTGGTATTTGCACCAAGTATCCAGAGTTTTCGGACACAAAGCGAGGGCTGGTTCTTCGTTTGTTGAGATCAGATGAAAATATTCGGCCCAAATTGCAGTTTTCACACCTTCAAGGTTTGACACATTTCTTCTAATAGACAACCCATAGTAAGTACAGCTGCAAGTCATTTATTGCTTCATTTGTCAGGCGACACTTTACCTCCTATGGTTTTGTTATCAGAAAGTTGTGTTTTGCCCATCGTCTTTTTCAATCTACGTGCTCCCATGCGCTTTTGTACATGGCCTAAGCATTCTTTTTTTACGATTTGGAAATCTGGGCCATATGGTTTAGCTTTATCAACAGTTGAAAAAGAGGCACTATCTCCGTCACCCAAATAATACTTATAGCGCACATCATACTTTTCCTCTGATTCCCTAAACATGCTTAGTATTCCTTCTACCTCAATACCCCCACTACCACCTTTGTAGTTGGCAACACACTTATCTTCATGCTCTTGTTTGAGTCTATTTTTACACCTACAGTACTTTGTGAGGATTTTTATATCTATAACTTTACCATTTTCACCACTTATCGCACTTACTATGCTATTTAGGGAAGAGTGTCCCCGCTTCTGCCACGACCCGTTGAAAATTGCTGTAATGTCTTTTACACCATCAGTTTCCTGAAGTGTTTCCTCTATTGCTGTTTTCATAGATTCATCACAAACTTGCTTATTAGCATTAGCAAGAACCTTAGTGTAATATCTGAAAGCCGGGGGATTAGGCGAATTCATAATTCCGCAAATAGTCCGTGCAGCTTGCTCCCCTTTGCCAATACTTCTAAAAACGTAGGCTAACCTTACGTTTATTTCAGGTTTTCCCTGCCATTCCTTCTTACTATTATAATCAGTTACCTCATATTTACAAGAATTACATTTTATGTGCATTTTGACACCTAGGCCTTGTCGGTTTGAAGTGTAGATTGACAGCGAGCCTTTGCATTTTGTACAAACCGCTATCTGCGACAGCAAAGTTTCAAGTTTGCCAATATTTACAATATCATTTGGACATGAATCAAATGCAGAACCCTTTATACTTATCATATTCATTCAGATGAATACTAACTTTCCTTTTAGAAGAACTATCTTTTTGTGGTTCAGATACAGGTGTTTCCAAGTCTAGGCTAGGCCTAATAATCTCAACACAATCATTAGTAGGCCTAGGCTCTACATTTACTACAACATTAGGCCTACCTCCAGGGTTTCGTGTTCCACTAAAATGTTTTGCCTTATTTTTGAAGACTTTTTTTAGCTCTAGGCATTTTCAAAATAACTTTTTCAAAAGGGGCAAAAACACTAAAACAAAAATAACACTTCAGAAAATCACTCTGCTACAAAACAATCAAAATGAAACGTATGGTGTTTTGCTTGACAGTAGAAACTCAATCAGGTGTACCAACATAGATCTGAACATATCTGTGAACAGAAATGTTCTAGCAAAAGTAATATGTATGACAGTGTACACGCCTGCACCGTGTCAACATACAAGCGACAATAGTGTAAACCTTTGTAAATTAATTTATTAGAAAAGGTTAAGTAGTCAGAATTAAATGTATGTTACATCAAACTAACCGTAAGAAACCAAAGAATCTAAAAAGCAAAAAAAAATTAAATTGAATTTTTTACTCAAAATGGTCAACTGGCTTCCCTTAAAGATTTCACAATGGGGGGTCTTTGTTCACCGAAGGCTGTTTACCTCTTTTGTCTGAGGGTGGTGTTATATTTCCTTTTGGAGTTTTGGTCAAAACATCGTGTAACACCCTATAACCCAGTGTAGTTATATAAAAAACTTTACAAACTCCTTGGTGGTTATCACTATTATTTTACATTCTATTTGGGTAACGGCTTCTTCCGTTTTCCAAATCAGCATCGCGCCTACAATGAAATTACAGTAATGATTATGACTGTTTGCCGGCGACTAATCAGCTGTGCGTTGTTGCCAATTCTCAAATCAGCATCGCGACAACAATCAGCTGTGTGTCGGACACGCAGTGACACACGCGCCAGTCACTGAACACAATTATAGGTGGGGTCCATATAATACACAAGTACCACTATTTGCAATAACACAAAAACAAAACATGTTTTAATTTATGTAACTAAATAATTGTAGTAACGAGAATGACTGCATCTAAATATCTAATTTTAAATATTTTTCATTTATTTATTTTTGTAGACTATTTTATTTTTGTTATTAATGCAAATGTTAAGATCTTACTTAAACCTTTCTGAACATTAAATAGTCTTTAAAAAGTACAAATAATTTAAAAAATCTTCTCCTTTTATATGGAAGTTCTTCATAATGATCACCCCCCTCCACATATATATTAATGCCATTTTGCCTGGCTACATAAAGGGTTCTTAATATATTATACAGTTCCCTACTAATAACTAGACTGTTCTCAATCCTTTCTCCCTCCTCCTCCTCCTCTTTCCCCATTTCCTCACTCGAGATGGATGGATACCACCTCATCATCCATCTCGTGTGAGGAAATGGAAATGATGTCACTCATCTCCACCTCGTTGCCCCCCATATCCTCGTCGGTTTCTTCTTCTTCAGTTTTTTGATATTTGGATAGTTCCAGCCACCTTTTCTGCAGTTCTTCATAGCTCCAGACACTATCTCTCGTGTCTGAATCTGAGAAGTATGCCAACTTCTGTTTTCTATCCTCTTGGAGGTATTTAGTTTCCAAATCTTCTTCTTCCACCGCCACGCCATCAGTCCACCACTCGTCCCTCTTTGCAAGATCCTCGAATAAATCCTGATCTTCTTTCCACCATTCTCCTTCACCCTCAGCTATATTCTTAAATAATGCCTCCTCTTCTGTCCACCATTCACCGAAATTCGCCATCCTAAATACAATACCAATGTTAAAACATAGCTATACACTTTATGTAAATATTAATGTGGTCTTTACATCAGTCTTCAAAAAATAAGGTTTAAGTGCTTCATCCCAATCAAACATTATGGATGTGTCGTGTAAAAGAGATGGGTTTGCCTGTTCTCAAGAATTTCTTCAAAAACGTTTCAAAGCAAATTTCTGCAAATTTTTGAAAGTTTTTCTAATAACTCTGAAATTGCGATCGCATTGACTGAAAGAGTGTCTTCAAACTGGAAATAGGTGAGTAACCTCAACATTATACATCTTTGACATTCAAGAGCAAAACCACACTAATGTTTGATTTTTGTTTTGACCAACTGCACCATCGGTCGAACATGAGAACAACATGCTTTGTATTTGGGAACTCTGCTAGCTTCTTTTGAATACAGTCAAATATGAAGGAAGCTACTGGATTTGCTCCCTTTTTACATTTTGATTCCATGAAGGTGTAGCCAAAAGACGAACCGTCATTGTGAACATGAACATTAAACAAGTACATCCATAATAATGTACCAGTCTTAGATAAAAATGAATAAATTAAATCGGAAGCTATACTGGGCCACATAGACTGGACATGTTCAAAGACTTACCTTTAAAACAAAAATCACCAAACTGCAGAAATGTCTCAGCTGATCACTTACAAAATCATTATGATACATTGAGGTTAACTCAATAAAGGAAAAGCTAGATTAAATTTAGGTTTATTAACCAATATTAAAAAAAATATCATATACCCTTAGTTATAAAAAAAAATAAAAAATTTACATGCCCTTAGATACAGAAAAAATGAAAAAGGTTAGATTACAAAATATAATTTAAGTTGAATTTAAAAGTTCCCTCCCCAAAAATTTAAAAGTCAAAAAACCCTCCCCATTAATAATGATTACAAAGTTTATACAAAAATTATTAATTAGACAAAATTACAAAAAAATTTAACATATAGTACCATGGATTTATTAATAAGTAACATTTATGTCGTTGGCCAACTGTAAAGCTAAGTATAATTACATAATAAAAAAAAAATAAAGCATTAAATGAAATTGTGAGACGTCTCTCTATAAAAAAAATATGTATATAATTTCTAATTTTAGTCCTTGGAGGACTGAGGTTCGAAACTTGCTATAGCGCACCTCCCAAGATTATTAATTATAAAAAACATATATTAAATATTATACATTTGTTACAAGACACAAAACAGTACACAAGCTATTCAAAAGGTTTCTTACAAAGTTCACTGCAGATTTTAGTAAAATTTCTTATTTAAGTTCATAGCTATTTAAAAAAAAAACAGGCACTGTCGCAGAAAATAACCACTAAAGTTGCATAATGAAGTTGGATTTAGAAGCAAACATGGTGTTGTAGTTGCATTTAGAAGCAGAACATATGGGTAGTACTTGCACCAGTTATACACTGCATATAAAAACAAAATACATGTTTTTAGAATTAAGGTAGGCTTTAAAACCAAACATAGTGAAAAGCCTTTAGGTTAAAAGTTTGCCTTTATAAAATTTTTGATAACAGGTGACAAGCAGGCATTTTAAAATAAAAATGTTAACTGTTAATACAAGACTTAACCAAAGTTAACTTGTCATGTTACTTTAACTGTTGCTACATGTCTAGAGACCACATGGTAAACTTTAAAATGTTCATTGGTTATAGGCTCAAAATATATCAGAGATATCGTTATTTAAATGATAGGTTTTTTTAAAGGTCCTTATTTGTTAAAGATTACACAGCTTTAAATTTGTACAAAAATTATATAAATTGCCTAAGCTAGGCTTTAGTTTGAAAATAGGCTAGTTACATAAAAATTTAATATTTAGGCTGTACTGAAGGTATTTAAAGAAGAAAATTGAATTACATAGATATTAAATTATACTTTAAGAGTTTGAGATATTATTTACAATATTAAATGTAGACTTAAATTCACATAGTTGTAAACTTACATGTAAAGTTTTATAACAAAGGCTACGTTAAAGCTGACAAGCAAAGACATTCCAATCTGGTAATATAAATTCACATACCTGGTTTTTAGTAGAATAGGACTTAAAAGAATAACATTTCAATTACTAACGCACAGTCGTTAAACTCCCGACTAAGACATTTATAAAATTAAGAACGAGATACAGACAAAGCCATTACGTCTGTCGACTTGAACAAAACGGAAAGTCATGGCTGGTTTACAACTAAGTTAATTCTATCAGAGCCGGTCACGTGATAAAACAGCTGGTCGATTCAGATAGAGGCCTACGACGTTATAACTATTGATGTCTGTAGAGTGCTGCTTAGCAGGAGATAACGGGAACTACTAGAACTAGAAGAGTCGAACAACAGACTGCATTGTCGGTAAGGCGGTGTGCTTATTACAAACGTAATAGCAATCTTTTGTAAAATTGTTTTGCTATGGACAGCTTCGGTAAAGGGATGTTTAAATGTTGTGCGTAGTTGAATTCTAAAACTAAGGAAATTGTGGCAACCACAGTGGCGGCTGGTGAATTATTACCTTGGGGGTTCAAATCTACCAGGGAGGGGGTCCTGCAAATTTGTTTTTAGTACTAAACATAAGAATTTCTACTTTTAGGATTGTTTTTACTAAAGTTTGGTTGTTTTAAGACATCTCTGAAAAGCGTGCAATGAGATAAAATCGGGTTACAGTTTTCATGATAGATTGGAATATAGATATTAATTATAAATGGAAAATTGAGAACAATATTGTCTTACATAGAAGCCTATACTTTATTAATTAGTTTATTTAAGTTTTTAGTTGATAAAGTGACTCATAAATAATGAAGTGACACAAATACCAGTGTACACTTTTCTTCAAGAAGTAAAGAAGAAGTTACCCTTAGCAAAGGTGTAATGCTGTTCATTCTAAAAACTTTACCTTAACACAACGCTAATAACAACACTGAACTGCAATAATATTATTTAATAATATGTCCACAGTAACACAGACTTAATCCATGAACTTCATAGAATACACAACTGACATAACCTATAGATCAAAGAAGTAAACAAACACCAACTACGTAAAGGAAAAAATAGGCGTAAGGTTTTTTTTTGTGAACTGCAGCTTCGGCTATCTTCGGAAGGAGTCGGGAGTCGCTGCATTTAGATTGCAGCGAAAAACAACGTTGAAACTGCTATTCCTACACCGTTCCCCTGTACCCCCTCGCCTAGGCCAGGAGGTTCGTTCTTTGAATTGAACCAAGATGCTGAAAACGACGTATTAGAGCTGCGCGTTGTTACTCTATGTCGTATTTTAACAACTTTTCAATCTATATTGTTACATTTATGAAAAAAGTACTAAATATTTATATTTGTTAAAATATTATATTATTAACGCATTTGGTTGGGGGTTCACTGAACCAGTGAACCTATAGCACGAGCCGCCACTGGGCAACCAGCAAATATTTTTCCTTGATGTTAAACTACGGGTTAGAATAGAGGTTAGAATACGTGTTCAAAACTCGGTAGCGACAAACAATGTCCGTTTTATCCAGTGACCGAGATAAACGGTTAAAAAACTTGAATATACTATATTGTAGAGAATTTCATCAGCTTCATTTTTCAAATATACGTTTTACGTACAATTGTACATAATTTATTATTTATACGGGTTATAAAATATTATACTTATTTAATTAAACAGTATAAAAAGTGATTAAGAGAGTTACAGATTTTGGAACTGAAACTTGAGTGACGAGCATTTTACTAGTAAAATATTGTAAAGTACCCCTAAACTTCAAAATGCTGTAACAATTTACCGAGTGTAACGTTCTACGCTCTTGCAAAAGTCTCGTGGTGCCATATTGCAACATGCTGTAGTAACATTAGCAAACAATTTAAAATAATAAAAAAAACAAAATAAAATTTATCAAAATTTATTTTTTCATGAACTCATATACCCTTAATTACTTAACTTTTGAAAAATACTGGGTTCGTATACTGAATAGTACTTTAGGAAGGTTGGACTGCACACAATGAAATCGACTACATGATGCTCAATTTAAGTTTATTCAGCCATTTTATTTTGACTGTTTTTAGACTCAAAAATTAACTTACAAAGAACAACATTCATGTTGACAAGAAATTGCTTAATTAGCTCAAAAAAAAAAAAAATCTTACGTGTAAGAATATTAAATCTTTTAACTAAATTAATTACTAAGTTTTTTAATGGCTTCTTTATTTATCTTTAAATATATTTCAGATCTGATTATTTTTTATAAATTAAATACAATATTAAGATTAATATACTTGCGTAGTTTCGTTGTTCTCCATGTCCATACACTTTAATAAACTGTTAACTCACTTAACCTTGCGATGCATTGTCTAACACGAGACCGCGTGTAAAATTACAGTTTTTTATTTTACACATAACTTTCAAAGTTCTTGGCCGATTTTAACTGCGAATGTCTTAAAATGTTCATCGTTCTATGTTAATCACCTTTGTTAATGTTCTTTTTGCGAAACCATACTCGTTCCGCACTTTGCTGATTCAACTCAAGACATACATTTTGAGAGAACTTAGCTGTTATTCGCCATCTTTCTGAGTACCCGAGAAGCCTCGATCATTTCCGTCTTGTCCAAAGTTGCAACGAACGTGATTCTTACAAGATTCCGCTCATGCGCACTGTTGTTTTCCATACGTGCTGCCAACTGTTGTATTTATAATACATTGTCTATTGAGTGGTGAATATACATGTATGAATCCACTGCCATCTGATCTTGGTTGTTTGCGTATGTACTGTGTTAATTGTGTTATACAGTTTTGGTTTCTTGAATTAATGTTAGTTAATTGTTTGTATGATGTAATGTTCGTGTTTTGCGGTTTTGGCTGTCGAATTCGTGAATTAACGTCTTTGTTGATTTCTTCCACTCTTAACTCATTTACAATTCTAATTTTTACATTCTTACTTATATAAATTTATGTGTTACAAATTTACTTTGTGACCCCAGATTCTGTATGCATTACACGAGTGAAGATAAAAGAGCATAACTGTATACATTTCTCACAAGTTTTCTGTAAAATTTAGAGGAAAGAGTTCCAAGAGGAAGATTGACGAAATACCTTAACCGCTACCATTTTTTTTTACAAATTTTCATGTTTAACATCTTATATCTCGAAAACGGTAATACTTAGTTAGAAACATGGATATATTATTTTGAAGAGAACTTTATCACCTTTGATTTTTAAAATTATAAAAGTTTTTGAGCAACGAACCATTTTTGAGATAAAAGCCAAAAACCAACAAAAGGGACTTTTGGTACCCCTCCCACTCACGCGGCGCCTGATATCGATGGGACTTTATTAGGCGTTATTCAGGGGACCATCTCCTACACATTTCTGAGAAAATTAGAACCCTATGATTTAAGGCACGATTCACCGTCATTTTGAGCTAATTTGACTGGACTAACAATCAAGTTTTGAAGTGGTGGCATAAATCATTTTTTTGGCTCTTTGAGACATCAGTTGTCAATCCTTACATACTCTTCACTAAGTCAGTGGACAAACCAATAAGGCATAGCAAGTTTATAAAAAATTTAGTTCTTCAGCTATTTGGTGATGTTGGGAATCGGCAGAGTAGAAAGCGGGACAGTCATCTTTGGATGCAGAAGTTAGATTAAATGGATAATTCCATGCTTTTTACAAGCTTCCAAATGGTAAAACAAGGGACTGCAAAGTGTCTGGCAACAGAAAAATACCTGGTGGTAGAAGAGAGACTACAACCTATTGCAAATCATGACCAAACGATCCTGGCCTACACACTGACGCTTCGAAAAATATCACACTCTCAAAAATTTTATTTAGCCTAACTTATAATATAAGAAGGACTAAACTTTTGCAATTAGTATTTTATATTTTGAATGTGTAAAGAATTTTGTTATATATAATGTTCTTATGTAAGTACTAGGTGAGCCAAAAAAACATGACTTTTTAAAATTAAATTGTTCGAGAACCAAAAATGCTTTATTATTGCAAATATAACTAAAATATTTACATGATTTTGCCATTTCATTTATGGAAGATTATGTCTCTCAAGTGACGTCCATTTACGTCTACACAGGCTTCCCATCTTTTCTGTAAACTTGAAGTTACTTTACGTAACATTGATCGAGGAATAGCAGCAACCTCGTTTCTTATGCACTGCTTAAGTTCAGCTATATCACGGGGCTTCGACACAAAAACTTTACTTTTCAGATATCCCCATAGCCAAAAGTCACATGACGTAAGGTCTGGGGACCGCGCAGACCACTGAACATCACCAAATCGTGAAATCAAGTGTCCCGGAAACAACTGACGTAAAACCGTCATAGAGGGTCCTGCTGTATGGCAAGTGGCCCCATCCTGCTGAAACCAGATATCTTGAGTGTCAATTCCTAAAAGACGTAACTGCGGCACCAAAAAGTCCCTAATCATTGCCACATATCGGGCTGAATTGACAGTGACAGTCCTTCCCTCATTGTCCTCAAAAAAATACGGCCCGATGATTCCAAACCGCGCCACTCCGCACCAAACAGTCACTTTCTCTGCATGAAGCGGGCGTTCATGAATTTCTTTTGGATTTTCGGCTGACCAGTACCGAAAATTTTGTTTGTTCACTTTACCTGATAATTCAAAGTGTGCTTCATCGGACATTATCAAAACTTGAAGTAGGTTTTCTTCATTCACAAGCTGTAATAATCTCTGGCATAAGGTAATGCGTGGTACGAAGTCTATGTCTTTCAGTTTCTGTGTCATCGCTATTTTATAGGGGTGGAAATTCAAGTCGCAATGTAAAATTTTACGCAGGGAAGTGTTGGATATTGCCAATGCAACAGATTGTTTGCGGGCCGAACGTTTAGGACTTTGCAGTACACTTGCTCGGACACTTTCAATGTTTTCTGGTGTTCGAACTGTACGGGGCCTCCCACTTGGCTTTATTTTGAGAGCCGAAGCCGTATTCCGGAAGTTATTTACCCACTTCAAAATCGTATTTCGACAAGGAATGTCGCCATGACGACCAATGTTGAAGTGAGCACGAAATTGTCGTTGCGTAGCAACCACGGACTCGTTATTTTTGAAAAATGTTTCAATCACAAAAGCACGATGATGCACTTGCCACTGATGATCCATGGTAACTAACCTCAAAATGGCAACTAACCCACAATTAAACGCAACAATGAACTCTGTAAGAAATATAACAGCTGATCAATCGCCACATGAAAACAGTCAGGTTTTTATGGCTCACCTCGTATAAGCTTTTAAATTTCAGATTTTCTTATATAAAATATTTGTTTTTTTTTTTAGAAAAATGTAACACAATTATGCCAAAACTTATTTTTAAATATAGGGCAAGTACTTTTTTTTAAGCTTTTAAGCAAATAAAAAGTATACCTAATAAATACCGTACCAGAGAAAGTGGTAT
>JAGFPH010002764.1:83696-119698 GCA_018207615.1 Philaenus spumarius
GGAAGTGAAACAAGTGAAAAAAGAATTTTTCAATTATTCAAAATTTCCCGGCGTTATTGTTGCCATTGACTGTAGCCACGTACCTATCATTAGACCTCCAGGTCTAAATTCTGAACCGTTCAGAAATCGTAAGGGCTACTTTTCAACCAATGTGCAATGCATTTGTGATTCACAATTGAGATTCATGAATATTGTGACTCATTGGCATGGTACTAGCCATGACAGCTCAATTTACAACCAATCAGCTATTAGGGGTAGATTAGAAAATAATGAGTTTGATGGCTATTTATTGGGAAATGCTGGATATGAATGTACAAAATAAATATCTTCTTACACCACTGTCTAACCCAGTTACACCTGCAACGAGCTTATAATATTTCACACATAAAAGCAAGAAATTCAATTGAAAGATGCTTTGGTGTTTGGAAGAAGCGGTTCCCCTGTATTGGGCAAGCAATTCGTCTTAAATTAGAAACAAAGCTTGCTGTCATTGTTGCAACATCAGTTCTCCACAACATTTGCTGCAAATCAGGGGATATTGCACCACCAGAACCACATGAAGATGGTATATTGCAAAGATATGAACAGCCACCTGTTATTTTTGAAGAAAGACAGTCCCAAATTTCACGATCTGTACAAAGAACGGTCATTCAAAATGTTTTTCAGTAAGTACGTTTTTAATTTTCACATATTAAAATTTTTTTTTTTCGATGGAGGGGGAATGCATTAGGCACCATCAGGGAATATGTATTTCCTGGTGTGTGGGACTCCGGTTCATCCGGTTTACCCACTAAACCCTAACCTCCATTCTTCAAGCTAAATCTTTAATAAGCTCAACAAAATTATCATTAAAATTTAAGTTATCAAAAATATATATAGCCTAAAAGGGTTTAAAAACTGAAAAAAAACGTCTATAAATAAATAACAATTTTAACTAAAATTTACAAATCTCTTTTTCATGAAGTCCCTTTCTTTATTAATTTTTTAAAAATTTGCTTCCTTTATGGCCAATTCTTTTTTTTAAATTTTCATCTTTAATGCGTGTTCTTCTTCTAACATTTTCAATTTCCTTTTATAAAGATCGTTAGCGTTTATTGAACAATTTTGTTGCAGGCCTATTTGTGGAGGTGAAATTGAGGTTGTGGAGTGAGAAGTAGTTGGTTTGAGGTGTATTTGGTGGCAAATATAAAATTGGAGGTTCCGCATCAAGAGAATCTTTATGTCCAAGTTCACCACATTCGGTTACAATTTCAACTTCCTCAGTTGTGGAAAATGGAACTGTAAAAACAAATAAAATGTAACACAATCATATTCATACACATTCAATTATTAAAGTGCAAAAGTAAAAATTTAGTTCTGTTTGTGTCACAACGTATATATGAAAAGTGTCTTTGTAGACCAACATTATCAATGTATTAGGCTTATATAAATGTTAATGTAATCATTGCAAATTTGTTACGTTTGAATTACTGCAGACATTACCTTCAATAAAATTATTCATGGCATCGTGGTGTCCTACATCGTCGTCATAAATTGAATTTAACCCTTAACTACTACAACTTTGTTTTGTCACGCAAGTACTACAACATATCTCTCAGACCACCTTTATTAAAAAAATCTTAAAATTCTTTTTCGAAATAAAGAGTTATTTTGAGTTTTATGCACACCATTTATACCAAAAAATGCAAACATTGCCAAATGAAATCATATATTCATATGTAAAAAAAAATGTGTTTTTAAACTATTTAAAAAATGTAATGTTTTGAATTCCCCCTCCCATAAAACATATATGATTTATACGTCAAAACTTGCAGTTTTTTTTATAACTTCTATAACAAAACTAACAGAAAAAATGCATGTTAGGCTGTAACTATCACATACATGCTATCCCGAGACCCCAAAATATACATTTTTTATTTAGAATTCTACGATTCTAAGGGAAATAAAACAACTAGATTTCATCTTATAAGTGTATTGTTACAGTATATTTTCCAGAGGTGCTTGATAATAAACTAAAATATTACATATAATGAATGAAACACTTCAGGATTACAAACTCTTATAATTTTACATAATATATAAAAATGACAACAAAAATGTTTATACAATTTAAAGAAGCTAGAAATTAAAATTGAACAGCTGGTGATTTTATGTTTGTCCATGTGATAATTTCATTCAAAATATCATTTGTAATGAGTAGATTAAATACAGATTCAACATCTGGATTAGGACCTTTGGCCTTTGCGTGATTCCTCAGTCCAGGCACTTGTGACACTATGTTCTCCTGTCGTGATGCCTGGCTGCTGCGTCCGATTGGGGATGTGTCTGGACCATCACGAAGTCCTCATCTTGGTAATGGGGTGGTGTCGGTGGTGGGTGGTGCCGACTATATTTGGCCTGCTGCTGCCTCATCTCAGCATGCCTCCGCTCCGCTGGTATTCGGGGTGTCCCTGGTAGCTTCCATTCCCCTGGTCGACGTAGGTTGAATCCCAGGACGGCTTCACTTGGTGAGACTTCGGTGGCTGCGTTTCGGTGTGTCCTTAGGTGAAACAACACCTTTGGCAGATGTCTGCTCCACCGACGGTGCTCGTCGTTCTGTAAATGTAGTCGCAGTCCCACTTTGATACCTTGGTTCCACTGCTCGGTTGGATTTGAGCGGGGATGGTAGATCGGAGTCGTCCAGCGTTGCACCTGCAGTCGATCGCAGAAGGCCCAGTGTTGGCTGAAAAACTGTGGGCCGTTGTCCGTCAGGATGGCTCTGGGGTACCCCCACCTGGGGAAAAAGTCCTGCTCTAGAGTGTGGGTAATGCGCTAGTCTGGGCTTCTAATGTAATTTTGTTCAGAATACTGTAAAATGCTTGTGATCGCAGCTTGTGAACCCGTTTCTCAACAAGGAGCATGTTTCGCTCGGCATCACTCTTTGTCGACTTTATTTTTTCTACCAATTCTAGACAAGTAGAACATACTTCCACCCTAGGTGATCCGATTCCCAAGTTGTATTTTCTACTAAAAATATATCTAAAATAACTTTCTTTCACTTTAAGGTGATCTTCCGCATTGGTCTGATACATTCGCCAGAGCTTCTTTATATTTAGTTCTGCAGGCAAATATTTCCGGCCACTTCTGTTTGTACAGTAATGAGTTTCACTGCACTTTAAACTATTAATAAACGTCATAATACTTTCTTTTTTAGCCACAAATCTGTTACCAGTAGTGTCACCACCTCTCCTCTCCATAGGCATTTCATGTTTGTAATAAAACCGGTCAGCAATTTTATTAATTCTAAATCTGGAAATATTTAAGGCCTTCAGAAAAGTACCCAAACACACTGGAACCATTTTTTTCTCACGGTTTGTTATGAAATATTTTGCTCTAGCTTGTTTTCTAATATTTTTTCGGTTTTTTGGTCTTCTTCGCTTTATTACGTTCATTGTTATATGCTTTAGGACAAAGTTGTCTTTGTATATTTTATCATGTTCCTTATAAAAAGCAGAATTAAATCTTCTTATGTCCTGGGCTGTCAATGATCGGCAAAGTAGGGCGCCTTTGGTGTCGTTGCACGAAGGAAACCCCGGAAAACCCTTCGGAGCATATCTGAAAGCAACAAAATAAAAATAATATGCTGATTCTAACATTTTATTCAGCATTTATTTCTATTTTCTTGTCTCAGAGAACTACAATGATATGTTATCATTTCGTGTCAAAAGTATCATAAATTCTGTTTGCTAAATACATAGGACTAGAGAATGACAAGCATGCAAAGGCTATGCCTCAGACCGGTAGGTCACTTACTTACCGGTGAGTTAAATATAATAAAATATAGTTAAATAAGTAAATAAATAAATATTTATGCAATAAAAAGTGTTATTTCTTAATTAAACCGTTCTTTGAAACACGGCAAATAGGTTATGAACATAGAGATTATGTATGAAGGTTTTGGTTACCTTTTCTTTTTAGCCTGGGCTCTTTTCCAGTTGTTCGGTGTTCGAACCTTCTTCCTGGGTGTTTCTCCTTTACTTTTATCAGTTGGTCTTACACTAATATCCATGTTTAAGCCATTTGAATTCATTAAAACAGACACAGTACACAACTAGTACACTGACTTTCCACTTACAAAACATTAGCAAAACAGACGATCAGTGAGCAGTGTCACGTGACTCAAACAAGCCTTCCTATTGGCTGAAATGGAGAATGTGAATTTTGCATTCAAGACTTTGGAGAATGTGAGTTTTGAAAACAAACGTAATTTTCATCCTTGAAATAAAGTGGGATACTGTTAGTTTTGCTTTAAAACTCTTAGATCAATATGTGCACAGCTATGAATACAACCAGAATATACCTATAACTCAATTTCAACAAAAATTGGAGAATGTGACTTTTGCAGTTAGAGCCCTCATTTAGAGTAGGGTCAAGTTTTATAGTTTTGATTTTAAGCCTAGACACTTCTAGTGTTTCCATTGGAACATCTATGTCAATTAGGTCCATAGACTTCCCTTTTTATTTTGAAATCTGTCCAGAATCTAATGCCATTAGGAGCCTTGACATTTTTGCCTTGTGCACAGCATCACTCGGCATTCTGTAAAACTCAATATGTGTTTGCTTTGTGTGGAATCGACACAGTACTTTCAGTTCCGAATCTGTAGCATTCAATGCCTGAGACACCAAATATTCCGAAATATTATGGCGGGTTACACACCGGTGTCGCTGACACCATGTCGCTTACATTTCTGATGTCACTAGAATGATGCCAGTGACATGCAAAAGGCGGGTTACACACCGGTGTCGCTGACACCATGTCACTAACATTACAAGGAAGAGAAGGAGTCAGCTTATTTTAGAAAATGTCATCGGAGGAGGAGGATGCTGTGTTGTTGCTGTTGGTGTTAAGGAGAAGAAGACGACGGGGAAGAATAAATATTGCAAGAGAATTCTGGACCCATCCATATTGGAAACATAATTTGTTATCCAGTCAATTTACTGCAAGAAGACAGTTATTCCAACACCCTGAAAAGTTCCAAAATGTTTATAGGATGAAACTTATACAAAACTGTGAGGTCTGTTGAAAGATAAGTGTAACATCGAGGCAGTGACAATCAGAACAAATACTTTCAAAGGAAAAGGTTTGACCTAAGCAGTGGAGTAATCAAAATTAATCCAAAACGAAATTTAACCATAAAAAATGAGTGGGAAAACGAGCATTTTATTTGTATTCTATCGCATTAGACGAACTCAACGACATTCCAACATTTCTTGCGTGACTTAGCATATTTTTTACGTGTTAATTATGTATCACAATGTAATAAACTATGTACCAAATTGATCTTTAGAGTGCTCTGCGTAGAATGATATATAATATGACTTATTTAAATATTACCTTAGATGCGCAAACTTTGATTTAAAAAATGTTTCTAAAAAGACTATCCGAGGTACTCTTTGCAGTGGGATGGCGCTTTAAAAGTGTACCCCAGGTACTATTTGCCAGATAGAGTGTTAAGAAAATTAGATTTAGTCTGTTATTAACTATCTGATTTAACCCTTTCAGTGCCAGAAATTTTTCTTTATTATGTTGCAAACTATGTGAGTTAAAAAATGGTTGAATATATAAAAGTGTATAAGTAAACTAAAAATTATAAAAAATTAAAAAATACATACCTTCAAATAGTTTTTTTGAATATTTTCCAAGTTTTACGCAGAATAAAGCATAGACAAAAAATAGTAAAGTTAATAATTTTTATATAATTAGAAAGACAATATTGTTTGGTTCAAAGACTGAAAGTTTCATTAAAAAATAACGAAAAACACAGATTTTAATTACTTCTCTACATACAAAAAATCAACCAGCTCTTTTAGCAGTTTAGGAAATTGATCTTTGGGCAAACTTGTCATTGACTTGTTTTTTTCCTTCCACAAAGTCAAAATCTTACGCCATTCCCTTTTCATGGGGCCGTAGTAGGTCACATCCAACGGTTGGGTGAGGTGTGTAGAGTTTGGTGGCAAACACAAAAACCTTACATTGTTTACCTCACAAGCTTTTAACACTTCTAAATTGATATGGGAACTCAAATTATCTCCAATCACAACCTTGACACCAGGCAATTTTTTCAACCGAGGTAGTAAGGTTATAAACCAATCTTCGAACGTCCCCATGTCGAACCAACCACTTTTCGTCCTGTTGTATCTGCAACCCGCAGGCCCACCTTCGGTCCACGTCGACCACAGGTGCTCGGACTTGTAAACCACATACGGTGGTATCATCTCTCCAGAACCGTTTCCACAAAACATCAAGGAGGTACAAGATTTAGTTGATCCCATAATGCGTTCAACATACTTCTGCCCCCTTTTACAAATGATCTTGCTTGCTCCGGGGTCATCCCGCAGATTTGTCTCATCATAATTCCATATGTTATCCTTTGGAACATTACTGAGGGCAGTTTCTAAGTTGTCAAAATAGTCATTGACTATTTTTTCATCAATAGAAGCCCTTACTCGTTTTATGTTACTTGCTGTTAACCTAGGGTGATGTTTTCTAAATGATGCTGCCCATTCGGGACCTGGAAAATTGTTTTTAAAAATCCTTACTGTACGCCCCTGTTTGTCAAGAAAGCATTTTATTGAATATCTGAAATCGAGATCAGTTACGGGAAATCCAAATTCAGCCAACTTGTTAATATGAGCCTCAAAGGCCAGTTCTTCTTCTTGAGTAAAGACTGTCGGATAGCCATGTTTTTTTGCCGGTAACCCATAGGTTTTTAGCTTATTTATTATTGTGCTTCTTGGTACATTGTAATACTGACTTGCACTTCGTTGTGTTCTTACTCCACTTTTTATATCCTTCAAACAAGCTTCCAAGGTCTCAGCATTGCAATCAGCATACTTTCTCGAACCTGGCTCTCTCTTGTAGTTTCTTGTCATTCTGTAATCTGCAACTGGAACAAAAACAATGAAGATAATATTTTACAACAATAACATATAAAAAATGTTAGTAAAACGATTTTTTTTTAAAGATTTGGTAGTAAAAACTATGTTAGTAGATAGCTGGGGCTACTTTGGTCCAAACTAGGCCTGGCACAAAGTAGCCCCGAAAAACTCGTTTTAGGTAATGTTTACAAAAACTTTAGGATGTACAATCTAAACAAACAAAAATAAGGAATACCATAATCACACATTGGTAACAGCTTACTAAAGATAATATTTTGACACTTACCTTATTTTTATCTTGTAACTGGTTTCGTCCACAATGGAAAGTTTGGAGGTAAACAATTCGCTCATCAAATCAAAGATGTACAAAAACACCAGTGTTGCCAACTTCAAAATTTGTAATTAACCCAAAACTATTAAATTACCTTTATATAGAGTACAAATAATTCATTTAAGCCCAAAAATACCCATATGTCTGGTTTTGCTTGTTCAAAACTAAAATAAATAACTTTTTTTGTGTCTGACCAAAGTAGCCCCGGTTGACGGTACATTAAACTTTTTCTTCATTTCTTCTGGTACACCTTTTCTTATTTTCCGCAAAGTACCAGTCAATAATGTTGACATATACAAATATTTTGCTAATTTCAGTGACGTAATAAAGTTGTCGACAAACACATGATAACCTTTGCCAAGCAAATTTGTCATGATCATTAGCTTTTCCACAACATAGTATCCTAACCCCTTTTGTTTTATTTCTATTTTGTCTGCCCCTCGTGCACCCTGATATACAAAAAAAGACAAACAATAATGTGAAACAGAATCACATATAGACCACAGCTTGACACCCCATTGGTGTCTTTTTTTGGGGATATACTTCAATAACTGTGATCGGGCCTTGGTGCTTACCATACTTTCATCAATTGACAAATTTCTGCCAGGAATAAAATGAAATTTAGATACCCTGTTCATGTGATCTACAAGTGGTTGAAATCTAGAGCATGGATCATACCCAGGTTGGCCTGGATGTGGTAATTCAGAAGTATCAACCATGTGAAAAAATTTAAGAATGGCTTGAAAGCGGTTGCGATTAAACATCCTTGGAAACCAAGGTGTAAACTGACTTAAGGTTCTAGTCCAGTACATTGTTGGTTTTGTATTTATACTCATATTTATTAAAACTGTAATAAAAGCTTGCATTTCGAGCCTAGTGACAGGCCTCCAAGATTTAGACCGACTATGTTCCTTTAGCCTATGCATATTATTGGTAATAAAAGTGGCAGCTTATTTGTTAGTGAATTTCACAAATAAGGATGGGAGTGAAAAATAAGGTAAAGTAGTCAATTGAAGGTGAATTTTGAGGGGGCCATGTTTGATTCCAGAGTGCTCATAGTTTTCAAAAGTATGAGAATAACCAGGGTCATTATCTTCAGTTTACCTCATTCCAACCGGTTCCATCTTCGGATTCAGAGTCATATAGTATACTATTATTTACATTGAGGCGCGGTCTACCTCTAAGTCTAGGCTGCACATTGGGTTGATCCTGAGGTACAGATTGAGGTGATGGAGGGCTAGGAGCAGCAGACATAACCTCTTCACCAGACGAATCTGATGAATAATTACACCTAGGCCTATGGCTAAGTAAAATATTGTCTAGTTTGCTTTGATTATTTAGATCGTTGGGATTATAGTCTGGGTCACTATCGGTATCATCTAAGTCAAACTCACTATCGCTACCCGTTTCAGAGTCTATATCAGACACATCACTCACAAAATTGTCATTCAAATATTCTTCTTCAAGGACTTTTGAAATAGTGTTTTCACTTATTGGTGATCTAGAACGATCCATGATTAAAATATATATTCACAAATTATTCATACAATTACACACTACATCACAAAGCTGAACTTATTTTACTCAAAAAACAAACACACGATAAACAACCATAGCAAATACGATCAGCTGTATGCTCTACTTAGCGGCCGACTTGCTCTTAAAGTTTCGTCGCTGTTACTGCCAACCTAATAGTTGTTATACATTATATGATATTTTTAAATGAAAGAACATTTATTTCATTCTAGTTCGAATGAATATAAAATATGCGTGGAAAAATATATTTTTCGTATTCTAACAATTAGTTTACCGGACGTCCGGTCTAACCGGATGTTAGCACTGAAAGGGTTAATAATCTTTACACGGTATTTTACACCATAATATGTAACAATTGTTTTGTGTCATGTAAACAAGTTCAATAGGCAGTTACCTGTAATGTTGAATTTTGAAGCCACTTGCCGCCATGCCTTGTATTGCTCATTACGATTGCTGTAATTCTTCAAATTGTAGTTGTACAGCACTGAGAACTCTTCTACTGCTGCAACAAACTCTTTATTCGTCTGTTCATTATCAGGAAGCGGCATTTTGCTATCATGTCTCACCTCGAACAAAACAGGTTTGTACCTTTACAACTGACTAGAGTTTGTATGCACGGACCCAAAAGGCAAGAGACATGTCTGTCCAAACACCGCCTCAGCCCTAGCTGCCTCTGCTGAACATCTTCAGCTTAATGTCATTATGCTTGAAATTGTCACCTCACACAAGTTTTCATGATTAGTTTCGGTCTTGTTTGAAGCAAGTGCAGTGTATAATTTAACTTCTTATTTCATACACGTTCTTCATCCCTTATATTCCCAAAACCTTTTCGGATTTTGGACAAAGCATAAATGCGGATTCATCTGCATTAAATATCCTACTTGGGTCATTTAAATCATCTCTTAAATTAATTTCATCAAGATATGTTGAAACATGAGAAAACATTCCCTAATCTTTTCTTCAGACACAGATCTGCGCATCACACTAAGTTTTTCAACTACCCTGGGAGCAATATCGGGTTGCCTTTTCAAAAATAATTGTAGCCACTTTTTACCAGACTTCCCATCAATAAATTTACTTTCAGTGTTCATACTTTTAATAAGTTTTCCCACTGAGGTAATTAAATCCCCTAACCACAACACCTTTAATCCAGTTTTCTAGCAGTCGTTCATTTTCATTTCCTGGAGGCTGGATATTTACCCGTAACCTTGTAGAGCAGTGTTGTCCGGGGAACATTGTATGCCTTACTTGCTAGTAAAACGGATAATCTTCCTGACTTAACTGCTGTAATGGCATCTTCCATTGCTTTTTCTGAATAAAGAAACTTTGGTTTCTTTTTTCCCCTCTCTGCCATTGTGTAAATGCTGTTTCTGAAAATAAAACATTAGAATTAGTTTATTTCTTACTTATTTTTCATTGAAAAAATCCTTTTAAATTAAATATGAAACTGAAATTTGTAAAATATCATTATGTCATTCTATGGTAAAATTACACCAATGATTGTCAAAATTGTCAATTACTGGTATAACATTAAACCCAGTAATGGACACATTATTGTCAATTACTGGCTTCATCCACATTTCTGTTCTAGTAATTGACAAAGACTTTCCCTCCCAAAATATTTAGGTTTGATCATTGTTATCAAAACATACTTAAAAATGTGTTAAAATAAATGGATTTTTTTTAAATCTGTTACTACTTACCTAAACTTGATGAAAGGGAATAATTGCAGCAATATGCTGTTAAATCTTCACATAAAATTTGTAGTCAATCTTGAGGTTTAACTTTAAAAAATCAAGAACTTGTTCCAAGATGGAGGTAACTGCTAAAGGAATTATGGGATTAATCACAAATATTTTATAAACCATCTGGTATCCAAAACAGCTGTTATAGCATTCATTTAAGCTTACATATGACAAAAAACAATAAGTGATGTCAATCACTGGATCATGTCAAACACTGGTGCACTTATCCTACCTAATCATTTGCATGGGTTTTGTCTTCGAACACCAGCAGCTCCCAATAGTTTTTTTATTTTAAAGCCTCATAGTTCTCTAAAAGTCGCCTTACGCAGCTTTGCAATGACAGCCATCTGGTTTGGCCTGGTGCGAGTATCTTCTTAGGGAACTCATCCGGGTTTAAAATTTTTTTAAATTGGATTAGCTCTCGCTGTCTTTTGGGGCTTCTTTTAAAGTGATTGAATATTGTCCTGCACAAATCTTCCAGGGAGTTAGACAGCTTCTTGCAGGCATAGGACGAGACAAGGTGAATTGAGTGGCAGGAGCACTTCACAACAATTACATAAGGATAATTTTTCCTTATAAGTTGGGCAACCGACTCGTGAGACCCCATCATTACTGATGTAGTGTCCGCGCAGGACCCAACCCAATTATTGAGATTAATATTCTGTTTTTTAAGGCTGAGTTGCACCAACCAGGATCAGTTTTGATCTAGGATCAAATTTGTATTTGATCCAGGATCAACTACTTTGATCAGGTGTTTCTATTGCACCATACCTGGATCAAATAATTGATCCTGGATCATGATCTTCCTAGATTAAACCGCTAATTTCCATCGATTTCTGTTGCATCAACCAAGATCAAGCATTTGATCCAGGATAAAAGCTATTTAATCTTGGTTCATTTCTGATACCTCGTTTTGCCAGTATCAAATAATTATTTTTTGAGGTTAGTTGAAGTGTATTAATTAATTGTGTGTTACAGTGGTTACTTGAGAATAAGTTTAAAAACGAAAATTATATTTTAAATAGATATTATACGAATATTTGTATAATAATTATAATATAACTCTAGGTTATCTATTTATTGTGCTGAAAGATTCTTTGGTTGATTTCTAAATTGTTTTAAATTGTGTTTGTAAAATTATGTCTGATATGGAGTCTCTTGTAAATTTTACTCAATGGGTTGATGAAATAGACACTAAAGAAAATAAGACTCCAAAAAAGAAAATTCATCGATAATTCGAGTTAGGCGAGATTTATTTTCAGAATTTGAAGATACGAAATTTTGACATAGATATCGGTTATCGAGGGCAGATGTTTTAACTTTGTTCGGCAAAATTGAATCCGAAATTACACTTGGGACGGACAACAGAAATAGCCCCATATCACCCATAAATCTACTATTGATTACCCTGAGGTATTACGCCACTGGAAGTTTAAATGACATTGTCTGACATAGCATGGGTACATAAGTCAACAGTGTGCAGAATAATACGAAACGTTACCCATGCGATTGCTTCTTTAAAATCGGAATTTGTGAAAATGCCACAAAACGCACAGGAAGTGAAACAAGTGAAAAAAGAAATTTTCAATTATTCGAGAAATTTCCCGGCGTTATTGGTGCCATTGACTGTAGCCACGTACCTATCATTAGACATCCGGGTCTAAATTCTGAACTGTTCAGAAATCGTAAGGGCTACTTTTCGATCAATGTGCAATGCATTTGTGATTCACAATTGAGATTCATGAATATTGTGGCTCGTTGGCATGGTTCTAGCCATGACAGCTCAATTTACAACCAATCAGCAATTAGGCGTAGATTAGAAAATAATGAGTTTGATGGCTATTTTTTGGGAAATGCTGGATATGAATGTACAAAATATCTTCTTACACCACTGTCTAACCCAGTTACTCCTGCAGAACGAGCTTACAATATTTCACACATAAAAGCAAGAAATTCAATTGAAAGATGCTTTGGTGTTTGGAAGAAATGGTTCCCCTGTAATGGGCAAGCAATTCGTCTTAATTTAGAAACAACGCTTGCTGTTATTGTTGCAACATCAGTTCTCCACAAAATTTGCTGCAAATCAGGGGATATTGCACCACCAGAACCACATGAAGATGGTATATTGCAAAGATATGAACAGCCACCCGTTATTTTCGAGGGAAGACAGTCCCAAATTTCACGATCTGTACAAAGATCGGTCATTCAAAATGTTTTTCAGTAAGTACGTTTTAAATTTTCACATATTATTAAAAAAAAAATTTCTGATGGAGGAGGGAATGCATTAGGCACCATCAGGGAATACATATTTCCTGGTGTGTGGGACTCCGGTTCATCCGGTTTACCCACTAAACCCTAACCTCCATTCTTCAAGCTAAATTTTTAATAAGCCTGTCAACAAATTTATCATTAAAATTTAAGTTATCAAAAATATATATAGCCTAAAAGGGTTTAAAAACTGAAAAAAACATCTATAAATAAATAACAATTTTAACTAAATTTTACAAATCTTTTTTAAATCTCTTTTTCTTGAAGTCCCTTTCTTTTTTTTAAATTTTCATCTTTAATGCGTGTTCTTCTTCTAACATTTCCATTTTCCTTTTATAAAGATCGTTAGCGTTTATTGAACAATTTTGTTGCAGGCCTATTTGTGGAGGTGAAATTGAGGTTGTGGAGTGAAAAGTAGTTGGTTGAGGAGATGTATTTGGTGGCAAATATAAAATTGGAGGTTCCGCATCAAGAGAATCTTCATGTCCAAGTTCACCACATTCGGTTACGATTTCAACTTCCTCAGTTGTGGAAAATGGAACTGTAAAAACAAATAAAATGTAAGACAATCATATTCATGCACATTCAATTATTAAAGTGCAAAAGTAAAAATTTAGTTCTGTTTGTGTCACAACGAATATATGAAAAGTGTCATCGTAGACCAACATTATCAATGTATTAGGCCTACATAAATGTTAATGTAATCATTGCAAATTTGTTACGTTTGAATTACTGCAGACATTACCTTCAATAAAATTATTCATGGCATCGTGGTGTCCTACATCGTCGTCATAAATTGAATTTAAGGGCTGGAATTGCTCCTTTAGCCCAGAAATTAATTTATGCTCTGATTCCGACACATCTATGTGGAACTGCCCACCTCCAGTTTTTTGCAATTCAGACTGAAAATAAACTTTTAAAAAAAACCCATGTTTTTATGTTCCTGCGACAAGAAACGCTACTAAAGCAGGTCTATTTTGAAAATGAGTAGGTCTATACATATTTTACCTCAAAATTAATTTTTATTATATCAAATTACTGTAGAGAATAAAACATAGAATTCAACTGTTTACTTGAACATTTTATGAAACCTTTTATTTTGGTCTCAGAAATTCTAGAATGAAAGAAATTGTCTAAATGTCTGGCAAATTTCACCAAAAATATTGTAAATAACACTGTAAAATATTGTTTATAATTTCTTTCAAGATAGACACAAGTTTTGTAATTTAGTTCTAAATAAAAGTGTGTAAAAATAAGTATCAATTTCAAAACATTTTTAAAAAAAACACATGTTTTTATGTGTCTGCGACAAGAAATGAGTAGGCCTATACATTTTTTACCTCAAAATTAATTTTTACTATACCAAATTGTAGAGAATAAAACATAGAATTGAACTGTAAACTTGAAAACCTTTTATTTTGAACTCGGATATTATAGAATGAAAGAAATCGCCTAAACGTCTGAAAAATTTTACCTAAAATAATATACATAAAGCTATATAACAATAATTCTGTCTAAGGTTTTCAGTAGGCTATATGAGAGCTACTGAACATATGAGTTAACAACATTCTAGGACAGGTTAGGTCATTTTTCAATTCTCAAACCTCCTTAAAGTAAGATGTTATAATTCAATTTCTTTATAATTTTATATCATAGACCTTCATATTTTAATTGTATACTCTGAAGATTCAACACAAATTCAATTTAACATAATATTATTGATTAATTTATCTAGCAGCACGATTCGCTCGCCTTCTCAGGTTAAGCTAAATCAATAATTAATTGTTGCCAATTCTAACTTAATATCATTGATTTTACTCCAGAATTTTTTAAATAATATAATAATTGTATCATTAGGCCTATTGCTTTATTTGAACACAATAAAGAGGTCTTAATTACAATTGTATTTAAATGAACAAAAAAATAGTGATATAAACAGACAAACTAAAGTTAAATCATGTCTCCTGCACTATGTATAATTAATAAAATATTGAAACTTAATTAGTCTAAATTTTTAGAAATACAAAAATTTTAATGGTAGATGCAGTTTTATTTGTTAATCTATGTAAGTATTATTACTTTGTCTATGTATTGAAAGAGTATGTATAGGCCTAGGTTTTGCTTAACCCTAGAATACTAACGCTTATAAAAATAACGTTAAAGCTAACGCTTCGTCTGGGATACTATTTTTTTTAAAATTATTAAAAAATGCATAAAACTTACAAAAAAGTTTTATTTCCTTACAATATCATTAGTATACATTTGAATTATACACAAACAATATTTTTGCTTACTTTTTTTTATTTGGCGCATTAAATGCACAATTGTCCTTGGTGCTCACCGCACATTGCCTTTGAGCATTGTTGACAGAAATATTTTGTCATCCTCCTCTTCTTAGCTGGACAGAACCCACAGATTTTTCTTCCTTGAGGTTGCGGTTGTCCTGGTTCGGCATCAGTGAGGTCTACGCCCAATATACTTGCTATTGAGGTGCGAAGAGGACGAGCCAAAAACTGGTAACCCATCCGCTGCTCCAGCCATGGCCTCACCAGTTCACTATGCAGCTGAGTGGCAAAACTTCGTCTTGAGAGTGGTTTTTCTTTTGCATGAACTTTGTTACTGGTGTAAATTACATAGGAGTTCACAAGCATAATATTTACCATTCCAAAAAAAAACACACACACAAAGGCCATCTTCTTGTCTTCCTACTGCAAGACATTTGACCACACATCTGGTCTAAGGTATCGACGGCCCCTTTTGTTGTATTATAGAACTATATAATTTCGGGTTTCTTCAAATTTTCATTTATTGAAGGCCTGTCATGTGAGGTTGAAAGCAACAGAACCACTTTTTTCTTCTTTGTCTTGTATGACACCAAAGTCTTAAGAACATGGATGTCCCAACTCTTCTATCACCAGGATCTTTCATTTCAGGTGGAATTTCAGGTTTGTCCCGTCTTATAGTTCCAACTAACGTTAAATTTATAGGTGGAGCTAAGAGATTGGTAGCTAGGGGTTTGGTTGTAAACCAATTGTCCACCGTAACATTACGGTTGCTTCCATGAATGGTTTTTGTCAGTTCCTTGACAACAAACTCCCCTTGTGCAGTCCCTCGTGGAAATGTACCTTTCCCTAAATAAGGCATTGCGTCAACCATATACTTTGACCCTGAGTCACACATCATAATAATTTTAATACCATACTTCGATGGTTTATTCGGGATATACATCCTAAACTTACATCGTCCCCTGAACCCAAGCAGTTGCTCGTCAATTGTGATATAAGAGCCAGGTTTATAGTTACTCTGACAAGCAGAAATGAACATATCCCAAATTGATCTTATGGGCGCAAATCAATCTTCTCTGCTCCTATCTACTCTCGTATCTTTGTCGTCAAACCTTAAAGCTTCTAACAGAAAATCAAAACGTGCGCAGCTCATAGCAGCCTTATAACGATCACCACAATACTGTGAATTGAACAAAGTTGTTGAGGGCATGTGGTTGTCCTTTTGCGCGGCTGTCAAAATCAAAATTCCTAAAAAAGCGTTAAATTCTTCATTAGAAAGTTCAGAAATAGTCTTTGATTGTTTAGAGTAGTTAGTCTGTTTTCTTATAATGGCTTCATTAGTATGTTGAACGACAGTTCCTTTCATCTCATTTGTAAAAACACAGAAAAAACTTCAGATGGTCTTGTTTTATTTTTAGCAATATCTTTGGGACCTTGACGAATATGTACTATGTTACGTGCTGCTGTACGAGTTCTAGGATTTACTGGGGGCTGGTTAGACCACAGATGCCCGTTTTTCCCTTTCATAGACACGTTATCACAAATTACATGATAAGTGTCAACAATTGGGCCAGGTACAATATCTTGGGGGATATCTTGTACTACAGGTTCTGTACTTACTGGAGCGTGGGCGATGACATACTCAATTGTTTCTGCGATGGTTTTTCTCTGATGTCCTCTCACTGGAAGTTCAAGTTGAAGGTCATCTTCATCACCCGAAGAATCTGAGCTTTCATTGGAGGGGTTATAATGAGGATCCATATCCGAATCATCACTGTCCAAACCTGAATAATATGCCGTATCATGCTGTTCATCTTCCAAGCTCTCATCATCAAAACTTTCATTTAATAAATTTAAAATGCGTTCATTTTCCTCTTCATCTATATTGAATCACGACAAGAAAATGCTATATAATCAGTCCTATTTACAAAGAAGCGAAGAAATAAAAATTACAGTTCAAAATGACACTAAGAAGATACTATATAATTAGTCCTATTTACAAAAAAATGAATCCAAAAACATTACTGTTCAAAACGACACTAAAAATACTTTACAATTGAAAACGACACCAACACTAACGCTTCGTCTACTGGACGACGCAATGTCACGCCAAAAATAACGTAAAAGTTAACGCTTCATTTGTCAGACGACGCAAGGCAAAAATCAATAGTCAACGAAAACACAGAGCGATATAGATGTGCACGTGTCACTGTCTCAAGGCCAACTGAAGGTATTGGGAGGGGGGACGCGATAGCTTCACAAATACCTGCTGGAGGGGAGAAAAAATGGCGCACGTAGTCTCACAGACGACGCGTTAGTATTCTAGGGTTAACACAAATCTGTACTGTAATAGGGCCTACTTCATTATTGTAAATATAAGAATTATAGTTTTTAATAATAAAACTTTTGCAAGTTATGTCTAGGCCTACACATTTTTGAGACTGTGGCAATAATGATAAGATTTTGTAGCCACTAGTCAAACAATAATTACAAATAGTTAGTTATAGCATTCATAAAATCTACACAAAACATAAAGTTTTCCGGCTCGACAACAACAAAACCAAAAGAAAAAGGCGTTTTGGAGCTTTTTACAACTACTTATCCAATATTAAAATGATAATTGCGTTAAAGTGCGAATCGTTATTTTCAACAATTAATTAGACTATCATATGCATAATTAATAGGCTTGCAATCTGTTTATAAATAAAGGCTATGTTACACTTTAGGGGTTACGTTATTAAATTTCTGCTAGGCCTATAGCCTACAATAACAACAACAATATCTCATTAAATTTTAAGGTGGTAAATATTATTAATTAGGCCTAAATAATAATAACCTTAGCATCTGCTATTTTTTTCTTGCTCCTGATTTTAAATTTTGTATACAGCAATTTAATTTGCCCTCAGTCCTTGGAGCTGAGAGTGGAAACTCGCAATTAAAATCACATTTTACCTTTTCCCACTCTTTATTTTTGTCTCTAAGACAATACTTATCTGTCTCCTTAGATTCTACGATTTTTTTAGTGTGCTCATTAGTTAATAATTCTAATAAGAACTCTTTTTCACGTTTAGTAAAGTGAGACGATAGTTTCGCCATTTCAAACCGTACGTGAAATAACAGTCAGCTGTTCAAAAACTACTACACAACCAAAATATATTAGTTCCATTCGATCAAATAACTAGATCAGTTAATCCTAGATCAAAGTCTGGTTAAGTTGATGCAACGCAACGAAAAATTTAATCCGGGATCAGATTGATCCAGGATTTACTGATCTAGGTATTTGATCCCGGTTGATGCAACCAAGCCTAAGAGTTTCCATCACAGTATGGAAAATGCCTTCTGCTGTAGCTCTGTTGATTTCTGTCACATCAACAACATCCACTTCCATACTTTGTGTCTACAAGGAGTAGTACGAAACAACAACAGCTAACTATCTTTTGCTTGAAACATCAGTGCATTCATCTATAAATACAGAATAAAACGTCTTGTTCAGTGTACAAACTAAGTCAGCATTGAAATAAGGCCGGAGACCTTGCCTAATAATGTTAGTGGCTTTTTGTTTAGCTGATTGTATTTTGTCTTCTAAATATTCTTCTCTGGAAGAGTTCTACAGAATTCAACCAGTGGTTCAATGAAAGATATTGGCAGGTCGTGTTCCACTAGAAATGAACACATGGCATTTTCAGTTTGCTTAATTGTTTCTGTCTGAGGAATGAACTTTTCAACACTTGGTTGCTGAGACTTCGCATTGATATTTCTAGTGTCTACCTTTGTTTCGCTGTGTCTTTTAAATACCGTTTTCCCTCCTTTAATTTGGGTGTTGCATACAATGCACCTAGCAGTTTTCCCATCTTTGTCCATAAGTAGCCAATTCTTAAATTCCTCACTTGATAAATGAACCTTTGTGAGTTTCTTTCAGTAGGAAATTTTAGACTTTTTCTTCTGGATTTGTCTTTCATCGTCAGTATCGTATTCACTATTCTTAGGAGCCATTATTATAGTCTCTTAACTAAGTAGTATCTTAACAGATCCAGTATCTTTTCAATCGCCGCTGATCCTTAAATGGCAATCATAATAGGCACCCTCTCGCCAATTTTCCTCTTATAGTGACACGGAAAAATGGACTAGCCATTAGCTTCTCTGTTTTCGTTAGGCCCATGTATATGTCAGTGTTTTTAAAAAAAAATGTTCGATGGAAATCTTTGACTGTGATATTTTTCACTTCGCCGATGCGTTTTCTATTAAATATAAGCAGTAAAAGCATTGCTGCTTTATTTAAATTGTCCCACGCTGACATATTGAATGTTTACATTAGCTTCAATTTTGCTTCAGATATTATTTGTTTCAAATAAACATTTAACTTCTTAATATCTTCAGCAATAGGCTGATATTGCTTCTGGTGAAAATTTCTTCAAAGCCAGTTTTGAAGCCCATATTCCTGCAGTATTTATGAATTTTCTATCATAAATATCAAGCCATGCTTGAAGAAGCTTTCTTGTGTAATCACCTTCCTCGCCGACCCTACAGCTTGCCTTGATATCTTTAGGAATGTTAGACATTGCTAAACCTAAATGTGTTATGCCGTTCAGAGACTTCTTTTCTATATTCTCTTTGTGCAATAAGCTTTATAAGTAAAGTTACGTTTATGTAAATAACTTATCGATAACTTACTTCCTTTTACATCACAGATTACAAATAAAGTGTGCTTACTTACATAGGAGTTAGAACTGGAAGTACTTTGTTGTTGAGTCCCAGTAGCCTCGGAGACATTATCTTGCAGCCTAGGTTTCTTCGTAATAAACCTGTCCATTCTCACAATGAATTATATAAGGGTCATTCCACATGAAATCATCCAGAAAATTTTTGATTTGACACCCATCATCTCAGATTTTTATGAAAACTGAAAATTTTTAATCCTTCCATAGAGATAAGATAATATACCAAATTTTATCACTCTAACTCAATTGGTTTTTTTTATACTCAATTTTATAATGGTCCCATTCCTCAAATTTTTCTTAACAGGTGTTTTTTAAGATTTTCACTTGACGGACACTTACTACAGTGTCGAAGCATACAGTCTTTGTTATTCTTTGAGCAAACTTAGTAGTCCATTAAATCATTATATGTTTCTTCTATGTCGCACGCATTTAGAAGTAACACAACATTTTGGTGGATTGTACAGACACAATCCGAATGAGAGCCTGGAGAACCTACTGGCACACACCATTTAGGACAAAATTTTGAAAACCCAACTTTCAAAGCACTCTTATTCTTGGTTGTTTTTAATTGTAGGGGCACTTCCCGCTTATCTCTACGCAAAGTACCAACTACTGTCAACTTATCATTTTTCTGCAAGTCTAAAGCCGAAGGTATACTGGTGAACCAGTTGTCAAGGGTCACATTTCTATTTGTTCCAGAAATAGGCTGAATCATTCTCTTCACCAGATCGGGAACCTTATTGCTGATTTGAAAAGGCCCATCAGGCTGATTTCCAGCATATATCTCCATGTTTGCAGTGTAAAAAGTACGCGCATCACAAAGCATGAACACTTTGATACCGTACTTTGCCGGCTTGTTTCTCATATAAACTCGGAAGCTGCAGCGTCCTCTATAGCCCTCCAAGTGTTCATCTAGTGTTGTGAACTCACTGACAGTATAAGCCTTTTGACTATTTGCAACGACTTTTTCGAAAATCTCCCGCACATGGGTTATTTTATCTGATAACTTTCTGTTGGCTCTTGTGGTTACGTCATCAAATCGAATGTGTTGGAGGAGAAAATGAAATCTGTTTTTTGACAAGGCACACGCTACCACATCAATACCTGTCCCATCTTTGGACCAAATGTCCTTTGTGTTTTGATGAGAAGCCTTCAATGCTCCACAAACGTAAAGCACACCTATCAGAGCTTTTATTTCTTCAACACTCGTCTCACTTGCGTCTCTTTCTCTTGCGTAATGGTGTTTTTTCTTTTCTATGTACGTGTTTGTACACAAAACAATATGACGAATTATGTCACTGTCAAATAATAAGTCCCAAGCTTGTAATTGTGTAGTCGCATTTTTGGCGACGCCCTTTACTCCCGGCAAATGAATAACTATGTTTCTAACATTTTGAGGGGGTGGTTTACGATACCATTTGGTACCGGGCTCAATTACTTTTCCTTTTCTGTCCTTCTTTGGTTTACCCATATAAAATCGCATCCTTTCACTGAAAGTTAAATCATCCTCGTCTGAATTGTATTCATCTATGTTTAGATCAACTCGGCATTGATGAAAATAATCCTCATGCTCATGTTCAATGTTCCCTCTATCCTCGTTTACAGTATTGAGAGTAATATTGTTGGTTGCATCACCTGAGTTTCTAGTATCCATTTCTTCCTCCATGGCTGCGTCAATCAAGGTTTCATTTTCCATGTCATTTTCGGAAGAAACTTCACTCTGTTCAGTGTCAGTTGTATGTCTTTGTATCTCAATATTGTCTGGTTCCTCATCCGATGAATCGCCTCCAAATACTTCATTTTCAGTCTCTTCTAAAAGTCTATTTATGTAAAATGAGCGTCTTTCTTCATCCATAGTCAAGCACAATCACTAATTATATAAAAACAAACAACACAACACGGTTTGCTATATACTTGCACAGGCGTAACGTGATCACTCGCGCGGGGTAAAAACTTTCCAAACAGCGTAGTTATAAGTTTGACACGCTATGAAACGGCAACTACTGGAGTGAGGAAGATGCGCGGGCCAAGGTCAGGTAGTGGCCGAGTCCACTTGAAGGTATGTGGGGGGTGGACGCTCTGCGGAGGTGAATAATAGAACTGGTCACACAATGAAATGTCGTCTGGAGATTATTTACCCCGCGCGAGAACCTGGAGAACCTACTGGCACACACCATTTAGGACGCAAAGAACAAAATTTTGAAAACCTAACTTTCAAAGCAGGCTATTCAAACTTGAAGTCAGCATAAAGTTCATTGAGGTTACAAAGCAACAGTCTTTTTTGCTCATAAACATTTATGGAGATGCTAACTTTGTCTTTCTTACCAGGCATAATACGAGAAAACTCATCATTTTGGTAGAAATTTAGAACTAAAGTAACTGTTCCTTGATCTAATGATTTTCCTTTTTTTTTACCAGGTAAAGCAATAATACCTTTCTCTTTAAGCAGTTCTCATGCTTTACGAACTGAATACTCACTAACACTGAATTCTTCGGCAACTTTTTTTCTACTCCACAAAGTTGGAACAAGAGTTAGAAGCTGAATTCTCTCACGACGTGTAACTGGTGTTTCTAATTTTTCTTTAATTAAATCAACAAGCCTGTGCATGTCATTAGCTTTTTCTTGAGTATTTCTGGTTATTTAGATATCACTTTTTATTACTGGGGAAAATTCTTTTTCTAAGACTTTACATACTTTTGTTTTTAAGGTAGAACAAGCAGAATCTAACTTCCGTTTAGCATAACTGGACTTGCTATGGGATGACACTGCATGTAGTTTTAAGGGAGATTCTCCAATGTCGGCTAAAGTTGTGTTGATTTCTTCTAAAACTTTTTCTTTGTTTAAGACATTTTAAACATTGATAATGTCTTGAAAACTGTCGTCCTCTTCAATTTCATCATTTTCATTGTGAACCTTTAACTGTATGGGTAAAAAAGGTTACGCTCCCGGTATGGTGGGGTAAAATCTGACCCCAATTTAAATTTTTTAATAAAACTCACATTAATGCATCAAATTTGTTTATTAATATATAAAACTCTTAGTTAAGAAGTTGGCCATAATATAAAGTAGAAAAAGTTGTAAAAAAGTATATTTTATACATTTTTAAAAATTGAAAATTAAAAGAGTGTCAATTTCCACGTTTACAAACAATTATATTTGTAACGTTAAAATAAAATTATTTAGTTTGTTATATTATTTTATGTTGCGTCTTACGTTTCGGATACTTGTGTATTATTAAATAGAGATACTTATGTCTAAAGCTATATTATATCAGGGTTGTTGTTCTGTTTCACGTTGGAAATACACAACGTTGTATGAAATTCACAAGAACTCTTACAATCCGAATAGAGTATAACTTAAATAATACACTCCTATAATATGTCGAGGAAACCACATTTAATAATACACTCACTACTCCAGCGCTGTGGTTGTTACAGGAAAACTCTATTGCAATCTAGCTCGCTTAAAACCAAAGGGAAGGGTGTCAAAATCTTCTACCCTACGCCTTTTAGTATAAACAGTTCTGTACGCTTTGTTTTCGGGGCGAATTACAACATTACAAGGCTTTATCCTAGAGGGTCTTATTTATTTTATGAGGATCGGTTACAAGAATTGTAGTGGGGTTATTTTCCAATACCATACTTTTTATACTTTCAAAGTTTATTAGTTGATCGTTATTATAATTTAATGATATTCCTTTTACTTTGCAAACAGTTTTGATGTTATCACCTCCTCGAACTCTTACTTTGTAAGTGTAATTTTTTGGCCCTCCGCTTACAAACATGTTTATAAATATGATCCTTGACTGTATTCAGCTACTTCATCAGTTAAATCTCCCAGATAATCACCAATTTCTAGTCCTGTTTCCCCCGGTTTTTGCGTAAATATAACAGCATCAGTGTCAAAATACAAAATTCTTTCTCCTATAGTTTCCAAATATGAATACAGTTTAAGACGTGCTATGGCTGTTACATAGGCGGCGATGATTACATTATCTTTGGGTGATGGTGAAATAGATTCGTCATTATAGCACCAGTTTGCAAGCATAATTTCTTCGTTAATCGGTAAGACGTCTTTCGTTGTAATAGAAGGGTTTGTTACTATGTTTATTAATTCTTCTCTAGTTTTCACAAAAGTGTTTTGATCAAGATTCTCCCTTTGACCAAACTTTCCCCAAAAACTATTTAACATTAGTTTCGAGAGTGCTCTTAAACCGGGGTTTTTCTTTATGTTATACCTGTCCAACAAAACGCCTTCTCTCTGATTAAAATTTGTAATATATTGAGTTTTTGAAGCGTCAGAAATACACCAATCGGGCCACCCAGAGGATTCTTGCTTCATTTTAAGAAATTTATTAATATACTGGACAAAAAACCCGCCGTTTCCTCCAATATATATTGAGTAGTTTTGTACTTTCATATTTCGTAGATTTTAATAATTTTATACCCCATTTCTAATGCTTTTTTTATTTCATCACTGACCCAAGTCCCAGTTATACATCTATGATTGCATTCGTTATTTAATGTTTCAACACAAACCCTACCGAGCGCAAAGTACAAATTTTTATGGATTTTAATTGGTAGTACAGGGTGATACAGATCAGTTGGCGGCAAGATTGTTACTTTTGCAACACCATCAATCCCGTCTAAGTTTTGTGGACAGTTAGCCCCAAACAGTATTTCAGGATGTCCAATTGAGAATTTCCCGTATTTGCATGCCCATGGATGAAGACTGCATACATCTAAATACTAAATTATCTCTCCAATTTTGTCGTTTACTTTGTGATATAGCTTAGTAGCGTTAGTGCGTCCACCAAAAAAGCATCTCGTGGGTTCAGAGGGGACGAACAAGTACCAATTTGTCTTTCAATATATTCGCTAATTTCTGGCCGTACCATTTGTTTGATGTGGAAAATACATTCTCACATTTCGATGACTTTATATTCGCGGCTTTCTAAAAAGTGTTTTTTTCTCTGTGTTCGCTCGTACCTTAAAGCCATTGTTTCGTGGGGATTATTGTAAATAGGCTTATCCCTATTTTTGAAACACATAGGACATCCGTGAAAGAAACAACCGATAAATTCAAAAACAGTTTTTTCATTACCGTTTTCATAATATCCATCGACTTTGTAACTAACGATCCTTACCTCCCTTCCATTTCCAGCATGTTGAATGTTTATATTCAGATCGTTTTCTAGCCATGTTAACCCACACAGTGCTTTATGAGATTGATTATCGGTCATTCTATCCCCACCAGTTGGTATTATGCCTATTTGGTTTTGTAGGAGGTAGTTTTTTCTGTACGTTTTCATGCATGCGCTTGCTATACTTACAGCATGAAATAACGGATCGATCTTTGTTTCTTTTAAAAATAGTGTTCTGAATTTAATGCATGCTTTTTTTTAAATATCAACATCCTGTTTGCAGTATTTTTCTAGTTCTTCTTGAAAATTAAAATGGTTATTAGTTGACTTAGCATTATCGTACCGGTACCATTTTAGAAAATCTTCTCTATCTTTTCTAATTATATAATTGTAACCGTATTCTACAGGAGCAGGGAGCTTACCAACATAATTCCAATTTACCTGTCTGTTAAAAAAAAATGAGGGAAATATTCTTTGTTGTTACAATCTAGATTGAACATTTTAGGTAGAGCGCTTAGACGTTGTGCCGTCTTTAACTATTAACAAATCGGAAGCTGAACTGGACCTTGAATAGACGACACAGTATTATGAAATAACCTACCCCAAAAAAAATTAAACAGAGATAACCTTACCTTGATCTGCTAAAAATCTGCTGGAATAAGTCTTATTCATCCATTTACAAAAAGGTAACTTATTTAATACAAATTATGTACACAGAAATCAGTTAAATGGTTTATTCAACAAACAAATAGTTTGTCATTAACAAAAAAATTGATATGCCCTTATGTATTCAAAAAAATTAAATTATTCGCCCTTAGATAAAATTGAACAAGTAATTAATTAATTAACCCACCCTGAAAAGAACAACTAAAACCCTCCCCTTTTTCTGAATTAAATTTACAAGTAATTTTAACAAAGATTACAAGATAACATTTTGACAAAAAAAACAATCATTCATATACAGTAAAGTTTTACTATATAGCTTATAATATAGCGTGTACGTTTAACAAGGAAAGAGTTATTATACCTAATTTTGGTATACCTGTTTAGGTATACGGTTGATCAACCAACATGTTTATTTTAAAAGAAAATTTTGGAAAAATAAACAAATAAAAAATAATAGACTAAATTGAAAATAAATTAGTCTGTGACGTCACCTTTAAATTAGGATAAATTTAGAAGAATCCCTGGAGGATTGTAAGTGTCGAAAAGTAGCTAGCTGCGCACCACCCTTATATTATAAATAACTTAACCTAGACAAAAATTTAATAAATATACATTACAATCACAAGAGACACTCTGTAGAAACAACCTTTAAAATGTTTATGTAGATTTGCAGATATTAATAAAAAAACAGGTTTGTAGTTTAGTAGCTGGTGAATAAAATGTTTATGTAGACTGGTAATAAAGTTTGTAAATTATAACAATTCAAAATTAAAAAAGATTATCCATGAGCATGTTTTCTATTCTTTTTTTTTATATAAGTTGACTGTTGAAAATTTTGAGTAGATGGTGAAAAAGGTTAGCCAGATGGTTGAAAAGTTTAGCCAGATGTAGAAAGTTTAGCCAGATGTAGAACCCAGTTAAACTGTAGAACAGACCAACACAGTCAAAATTACTGATCTGACATTATGCAGAAAAAACATGTTTAAAATGGTGCTGCATAATGCTTGTTACAGTTTGTCAAAAACATTACAGTTGGAACATGCTTGATAGTAATAGCAGAATGCTTTAAAGTTTATAGTTATTTCCAAACTGATTTTAAAATAAGTTAACGACACAACTGTCCATTAAACATATGGTTTTACAGAGTTCTTCAATTATGAACATTTTAAAGTGCAAAAGTTAGAAGCAAAAAACATTTACAGTCTGATTGTATAAAAGCTTAGGTTAGATATGATTGACTCTAGTTTTAAATTTGATTAACAGAATTTTAATTGAAAGAAAGATAGCATTATATTTAGGCACAATTAATATATATATGGATGAATATCGACAGTTTGAAAATCTTAAACTTAATAATAATGAAAGCAGATTGTTACCTGGGTTAATACGGAGTATATCTTGAAAGACGTTACAAAACATTACAAAATGTTTTCAGAGAATAAACGACATTAACTTTTACTTTTAGAATACGCTGCACAAATAACTTACTCCGAAAACCTTACATTACATTACACAAAAGGCACTTTCCTCCACAACAACTTTCACATTAGAAGCAGCCAAAAAAAATACGTCTTAACATCATAGTAACAGCAAGCAATATGTCGCCGGACGGCTTCTGGAAGATTCGATGACTAAGCATGGAGCAGGTCAAAGTAAGAGATAAGGAAACAGCTGGGAAGTCTCAGATAGCTTTGACTACACCGAGTTGCTACCTAGCGGGCAAAAGGATAACTGCTTGGAATAGGAGAAAGTCGGTAAAGGGAGTATGTAGTTTTTATTAAAGATAGAAGATTTAATATTGCGGCAGGCTAAATAACGGCACAACGTGTATTTAAAAAATTTAGAGAATCAATGATTTTGATGTTACCATATTGTATTACTTGTATTTTCGACCCACACATGATAACTTTCGGTGTCCATTTCAATACTTCAACCATATGTTTCAGTATAAACTGTCCATCATACCCCCTCATATTGTGAGCCATCAAAATAATTGTCGAAAAACCCACTCTAGGGTGTTACATGTTCCATGAAATCTTTCAAAGTGGTTTCTCCTTTGAAAATGTATTGCTTTAAACCACATGTATTACATATTTCTTTGCTATCTGTATTAATACAGCTATGATAAGATTGCTGAGCAACACAAAAGTTTGGTTTGTGTTCAAAGATATTATTTTTATTTTGGAAGAGGGTATCTTGAGTACATTCAAAGTCAAAAAATATATATGAAAATGTATTATTATCGTCAGACTTTACTGTTTGTTTTTCAGGCCTCATAAAACATAAATGACTTGAAGGTTTGTACAGTCTGCATACACTACAATATGTTTCGTAACAGACGTATCCTGTTTTCCTATTTAAAACGTTGTAAGTTTTCCTACACACCGTACAAAATTTACATACATTACAAGTGCTTTTTTGTTTGGCTTTTTTGTTTGTTTTACATGTTTGTTAAAGCAATTTTGATTTTAAAAAAATCTATTACATTGCGGGCATTTAAGTTTTTCGTCACCCGTGCATACCGGGGCATGATTACAGGACATACATTTCAGAGGGCATCGGTGTTCTTGTACTCTGTGGTAAGGAAATTTGCAGTTACGGCAATAATGCTCTGTTGTAAATGCAGCTGTTAGTGATGTTATGACGTTGTAATGTCCGTCGCTGTATATTAAATCTAAATTTATTTTACCGATAGGTCCCTCAAACAATGTTTCACGTCCTCTTCTATCACTAAACACTGTAATAGAATACTGATCCAGATAAGCTTGAAAAAGTTTGATTTCTTCAATACCTGCACCGTTTGATAAATCTGCGAATTTTTCACACAAAAGTTCTGCTTCGCGGGTTTGTGTTTCCCTTTTAGGTTGTCTTATTTCTTGATAAAATTTATTGTTTGCCACATTTACATCTTTTTTGGAGTGTGCAATCGCTACTACTAAGGCCCTACTTAGACATAGGTTGTCATTGTTATTAATTACTATAATTCCTATTTTTTTCTTACAAAAGTCATTAAATGAACTTGCATAATCAATTCTACCCCTTCTACCTCCTCTAGGCATTTTTATATGTACTAACTTTAAATGCATAGTGCCATCAATAAAAAAGGCTTCATTGCTCTGTATTATATTTTCTACAGTTTGTAGAATTATTTCGGTATTTAACTGGTCTGCTCTTCGAATGCTTATTCCTATGGGCCTTTGTTCCGGTTTTTGAGCGTTATTGATTGTAAGCCCTACTCTATCGTCATTTTCAGTGTTGGATTTTATAAAATTTACTGCTGCGTTAAACATATTTTTAAGCCACTCATTTACATTTTCATTTTGGGATGGGTCTCTGAATTTTAAAGTCAATTCTCTTGCATCAGTTTTAAATTTTTTATCTTTTTTGGAAATGTCACTGATTATTTTGAACGGTTTGGACCCGTAACCTACTTACATGTCGCGGCTGCAATGAGGCTGTGAGGTTGCCGGTGAATTAAAATTTAGCGACACGTCACGGCTACACTCAAGTTGTGGGCTTAAAGGATCTCTAAATGGTGTTGGAGGCGACAGAATTGGTTCTGGTGAAATGATTACACCTTCAGGTGTTCTTGGGGGTGACGGTAAGTAAAAAATATCAGGAATTTCACCAATCTCTATCCCGGATACAGGATCGGCCATATACAGATCAATTAAATCTAATAATGATATAGCATCACTAAAGAAAGACATTTTATAGATAATGTTTTAAAATAATTTTAAAGTAAAAGGTTAACCTAAAACTGTAGTTTGGAAATGTAGTAGTTGTTAATAGTTAAGTACTTACATTTTTTGTTTAACAACGCTAAACACAAAACACTATCTCAAACTAAAAAAAGTTCTTCAACTTCTAAAATTAACACTTCAAGCACAAACTCGTAGAGACACCAGTTGATTCTGATGAGCTGCTCTCAAATTTAGGCGTTTATATAGACTTCTCGCGCTCTTCCCGAAACTGAGACAATGCTGAATAACACACATATAGTCTTTGAGTAGGGTTTCTATCGATCTTAGACCCACAGATTAGGGATGTACAATTTATCCTTCTAACAGAATATTTATTACAAAGTTTCCCACACTATCTGACATCACTATTTATGAACAAGAATTTTCGATGGAAATCTTTGACTGTGATATTTTTCACAGGAATATTACTATGGATGATATTGTCTTGTTTGTGGTCACTTTCCTGCTCAGGTATGCACCCTCCTATTCTTGAATAGAAATTGGTTAGCTTTGCTGAAAAGACAGCTGCATTACTTTCTAATATTTGCTCAGTGATTTATGTTGCCATTTCTTCATATATTACAGCAACTGGATGTTCTTCAGTGGGTGGTGATGTTAGTAGTGATACATATGGAATTAAAGTACCTTGCTTATGATCTTCGGTTAGAATCTTATACACAAGTTCTATCCATTTGTGATATTTCAATGGTTGTATAGGTTTGAACTCCAGCAATGCGTTCTCTCAGAATTTTCTACATATGTTCTTCCTTTCATTCCTACTCCAAGTGATGACTCCAATGCTACATTCTTCCTATCTGAATTCACATCAGACAGACAGAAGTTGTCCTTTTCACTTGTCATCCACATGTTCATTACATCTTGCAACATAGTATCGTACATGGTGGTGTCCTCCTTTTCATTTATCTTTATCAAATGATGTTCAGAGAGGAAAAGATCCCCTAAGAAATTAATTATCTCATTCACCATCTCATTGTCTCTTTCCCCCTTCATTGTTATATTGTGAACCAATCTCTCTGGAGTCAGTTTCCCTCTCCGCTTTATGTAACCATCTGTTTCATTTTCCTTTAAATCTGATAACTTCTTTAATAGGTCACTTGGGTCGATACCTGAAGGAACACTCTTGAGAGTCATCATATATAACTTTGGTTCTCCATTTTACATTCACCTCTTCTAAGAAATCATCCTCCCAAGTACTAACCATGTTGTTCAAGTAACTACTGCACATTATTTGATTGATCAAATCATCAGTGTGTGATAGTACCGTCTCCATTAGTCCATTTTCAAACAGTATTGCTTTTCTCTTAACTAGAAACATTCTTAGTTTGGCTATTCCTCTGGGTGGTTTTTCTATGTTGTATAGATGGAAAATTGTCTTATGTGGGTCTGTGATGATCAGGGATCCTTGATTTCCTAGATCAGTGTTATAATAGGCTTTTATGTTTTCCTTCTCTTTATCGTTAGTGCATATTTTGACTTTGACCAATTTATTTTCCTTTCCATCATATAGATCCCAGTAATCAGTAGTCATTTTAATTTTTAGATGCTTTGTAAGGTGATTTTGTCTCAACTCAGGATTCGGCATGTAGGACATCAACTTGAATCTAAACGATAATTTTTTTTCTTCAGAAGGAGGGGCTCTCTCAAAATCTTCTAAATCGTAAGATGAGGAGTGTGTGAAGAGGGTGAAATCGTCAAATGTTTTCCCAGGCGTCACATGTCCTGATGTTGATACCATCTCGTCTTCTTCTGATTCGTCATCCACTTTTTTTTTACCGGCGTTTTGATCTTCTTTGTTTTCACTTTCCCATTTCTGCTTTAGATTTATAATTTCAAGAAGATTTTTTGGACCAATTCTTTCCATGTTGCTTATGAAAATACAACAAGTTAAGTGGAGAGCTCTTAATTCTTTTTGTCGGCCAGTGCATAAATCCCATTTATCCTTCCCCACTAAGAATTTGTTCACTGAGTCCACATCATAAAGATTAGAACCAAATAAAATTGTATTGTATTTATCCATCCTTTACCTAAAATTTTTTAAGAACTTGTCTTTTGGTTGGTGTTAAATGTACTACTGATCTAGGCAAACTGTTTTTTGTGCCATTTGCCTAGATGTAGATGTTTTGCCACTCGATTTCCCCTTTTTCTAGTGTTTCCATTGGAACATCTATGTCAATTTCGTCCATAAACTTCCCTTTTTATTTTGAAATCTGTCCAGAACGTAATGCCATTAATAACCTTAACATTTTTGCCGTGTGCACAGCATCACTTGGCATTCTGTAAAACTCAATATGTGTTTGCTTTGTGTGGTATCGACACAGTACTTTCAGTTCCGAATCTGTAGCATTCAATGCCTGAGACACCGTTGTTATATGTTTACGAAGCTGAGTACTTGTAAGCAGCTCTGGTGCCTCTGTGCCACAAGCAAATTCAGCGTTTTTCAACGCAGCTGATGCTTTTATTTATTTTTTATATATTTTATGGTATTTACCTTTTTTTGGTCTGTTTAAATAATCCTGTTTGATTGTTATTAGCTACGGCCGTTTCGTCTTCACAGAGACATCATCAGGCTTTGCTCTCGTCATGAACACAAACTTCACACATTAAAAACACAAACACGTAAAAACACAAGCAGCTGATGCATCGAAACATCCTTGTTTTCCTTTCACAAAAAGAAAGGACCACTTCTGCTTCTGACCTCAGCTCCAGTATCTTTTCAATCACCGCTGATCCTTAAATGCCAATCAGAATAGGCACCCCTCTTGCCAATTTTCCTCTTATAGTGACACGGAAAAATCGGCTAGCCATTAGCTTCTCTGATTCCGTTAGGCCCATGTATATGTCAGTGTTTTTCTTTTTTAATTTTCCGATGGAAATCTTTGACTGATATTTTTTACTTCGCCGATGCGTTTTCTATTAAATATAAGCAGTAAAAGCATTGCTGCTTTCTTTAAATTTTCCCACACTGACATATTGAATGTTTGCATTAGCTTCAATTTTGCTTCAGATATTATTTGTTTCAAATAAACATTTAACTTCATAATATCTTCAGCAATAGGCTAATATTACTTCTGGTAAAAATTTCTTCTTCAAAGCCAGTTTTGAAGCCCATATTCCTACACTATTTATGAATTTTCTTTCATAAATATCAAGCCATGCTTGAAGAAGCTTTCTTGTGTAATCACCTTCCTCGTCGACCCTACAGCTTGCCTTGATATCTTTAGCAATGTTAGACATTGCTAAACCTAAATGTGTTATGACGTTCGGAGACTTCTTTTCTATATTCTTTTTGTGCAAGTGTGCGCATTCCTGCACGGCTTTAATAAAAACGTTCCATTTGTTAGGTGAAATAATATCTCCGAGACTATTTATAGTAGGGTCAAGTTTCATAGTAAGCCTAGATACTGTTCTCATTTTTTGTCGTATCATATTTTTATGGTGGGTTATTTCCGATGCGTGCCTTAAGCACATCATTTTCCCATATTCAACTATATCTTTATCGTTAATTATGTTCTTAGTGACTTTATCCTTTTGCATTCCTGGAAAGATGTGTATTTTTAAAACGTCTGGCATATCAGTAGTTTGTTGTAAACTCAATTTTCCTCTTGATATTGGCAGTAAGTTTTTCGGCACCACACTCTTTCCACTGCACATTTTATAAAGGCGGTATGTTGTTCTGCTGCTATAAAATATACCGCAATTATTGCAGTGAACCCAAGAGGATAAGTCACCAAATCTTTTTTTAATAGGAATAACTTCTTTTCCCTCATGCCGTTTCAGCACATTCAAAGCTGCATTTCCTTCTCTTCTTATTGCCGCTTGCAAAACTTTACTCTCTGGGTCCTTAGGGTCCAGCGTAAGAAAATCTTGGACTCTCTTCTCAGTTTTGTGTACTGCTGTCGGATGTCGAGGAAGGTTGACAACTCTTTTTACAAAAGATACAAAATTGGAAATTTTTTCCTGACCGGGATTTATCTGAAACAAAATAGGTATTTAGATATTTTCATTGGTCGTATCCTGAATTTAAAATATACAAATTACTATAGAAAACATGAATTTTACTAATATACCTGTAAATATAAATCGGAAATGATTGGAGTTAGTAAAATCGTCTTTTTGATTTTGTTTTATTATAAAAGCTCAAAATTGGTTACAAATCAGAGTTGTTTTATATGTAAGTAAAATTTTAGATATTTAAAAAAAATGTATTCATGAAATTGTAATTGTATATTTGACCCGATTCAAATCTTACTACACATCAATCAGAAAAATCTACAGAAACCTAATCTCACGTTAGGAATTTTTACTTGAACACAGATAAAATATTAAACAATACATAAATACCAGCTGAATCTGAATAGTATAGATGAATTGTGCACAAACTTAACTACGGAGCCTTTTATAAGGGTATGTGTGATGGTATAAAACTACATCCACGTATATGTTGTTAAAAAATACAATTAGTTTTTAAAACATCCCTGGCCAATCTGTAGCTCTTGTACCAATAAAGAAGATTTTTAAATCTCAATAAATCAATAATCTCTTACTCCATTATAACCTTGATGCTCATCAAGTTTATACACAGTTTTTATAAATCAAGACTAAAATTTAATGACAACTGTATGTACAAATAATGGACAAGCTAATAGTACAGATTAAAAATAGAATACAGATTTCCATCTGATACAAAATTTCCTCTGATGGTTAGCAAGAGGTTGACGTGCTTTTTTCACGTCCGGACTAAAGAGGACTGGCGTCTATCTCCTTGTTCCTTTCACTAAAACTCTTAAAAAGTTTTCGAGCAGTACCCCCTCAGTTGGTGTGACGGTTTTTTGAAATTTTTCATACGACGTGGTTGTTCCCCGTTTCTTTGCTTCTAGGTACGCACTCACTTGTAACCGCTGCAGCTCTCCGGGCCGCTTGATGTCTCTATAAAGTTTTTGTGTGCATTTTCATTCGTTGGATACAGTTTCGAGGCTTCTGCTGCTGAATTTCCTTCAGTAACCAAGAAATCTTTCGGAGTCTTCAGGTCACTAGCAAGCAGAATTATGGATACTTTGTTAATTTTCTTGGAGTGCTAATGGTCTGCAGCTTGGTGAGACACCTCACTTTTCCACTGAGATTTCAACAAAGTGGTTGTGGTATTAAGTTTATCTTGAATGAGCTTAAACTTTTCACCATACTTTGTGTGTTTTTTCTTTACCGCATCAATCAATGCCAGATTCTTTAACAAATCTGACATAGGGTAGTCCAAAGCTAACAGCTTCCTTTTAGTAGCCATGGCTGTACTGTACGTTACGTTTAGATCTAATACTGTATTCAAATTACAATCAATCCTTCACCCTTCCTTGACAGTATAAGTTCGATTTACGCTTCTACAGGGTGGAGCAGAGGAAACGCATGTTTTTCACTATTGAATGACTGGGACACGGTTTGATAAAAATAATAAAAATCAGATCACTCGCATCGTTAGATCTGGGCTAACTCCGGCAGTCACGTGGACGCTCGCGCAGTTAGGCGGACACTAACAAAGCGAAGGCGCGCCCATTCCGCCTCCACTACTACCCTCCCCGCCACACTAACCTTCCCCAACTACTGTGATGGGTGGTTGGGACACTAAAGAAAGTATTGTTCAACGCTCAGACGGTTACAACCATATTTAAAAAAATTTTCTTCAGAGGAAAAATGTTAGATTCAATCTAATAGCGCGAGTGATCTCGGGTTAAGCTAAATCAATAATTAATTGTTGCCAATTCTAATTTAATATCATTGATTTTACTCCAGTTTTAACTGGCTTTCGCTTGAAACATCAGTGCATTCATCTACAAATACAGAATAAAACGTCTTGTTCAGTGTACAAACTAAGTCAGCGTTGAAATAAGGCCGGAGACCTTGCCTAATAATGTTAGTGGCTTTTTGTTTAGCTAATTGTATTTTGCCTAAAATATTCTTCTCTGGAAGAGTTCTACAGAATTCAACCAGTGGTTCAATGAAAGATATTGGCAGGTCGTGTTCCACTAGAAATGAACACATGGCATTCTCAGTTTGCTTAATTGTTTCTGTCTGAGGAATGAACTTTTCAACACTCGATTGATGAGACTTCGCAGTGATATTTCTAGTGTCTACCTTTGTTTCGCTGTGTCTTTTAAATACCGTTTTCCCTCCTTTAATTTGGGTGTTGCATACACTGCACCTAGCAGTTTTCCCATCTTTGTCCATAAGTAGCCAATTCTTAAATTCCTCACTGGATAAATGAACCTTTGTGAGTTTCTTTTGGTAGGACAATTTAGACTTTTTCTTCTGGATTTGTCTTTCATCGTCAGTATCGTATTCACTATCCTTAGGAGCCATTATTATAGTCTCTTAACTAAGTAGTATCTTAACAGATCCAGTATCTTTTCAATCACCACTGATCCTTAAATGGCAATCATAATAGGCACCCTCTCGCCAATTTTCCTCTTATAGTGACACGGAAAAATGGACTAGCCATTAGCTTCTCTGTTTTCGTTAGGCCCATGTATATGTCAGTGTTTTTTAAAAAAAATGTTCGATGTAAATCTTTGAATGTGATATTTTTCACTTTGCCGATGCGTTTTCTATTAAATATAAGCAGTAAAAGCATTGCTGCTT